>VXBC01004839.1:0-13124 GCA_013399945.1 Ploceus nigricollis | reverse complement strand
CAGAGGGTGCATTCCTACCATAGTGAAGCCTTCTAGTGAAAGAGATACCTTTTGTGGTTTATCTGTAATACAATGTTGAGTTTAAGGAAAATATTCTTAGCAACTCTATTGTACCTAGTTTCAATAACACCTGCAAAATTAAGGAATTTAAGAGGATTGCCTGTCTAGGAAATGTTTTACATTTTCAAGTTCCCCTGTTTAAAGAAAAATGAAACTCTCTCAGAAGTAGGAAAGAAACTGAGGAATGTAAGAAGTTGCATGTTTGCATTGCTTCTCATAGTTACTATTGGATTTTATTTTGCACATTTCATATAACTTTTGTCACTTATTTTATATATTAAAGCCCTGGTGTTTGCTGCACAGAATGTGGAGCTTATTTAGGGTTAGACTGCTCCAAAGACAGATAAATAATTATTAAGTAAACTGATTAGATACTTTTAGCTGTAATTCAGAGTAATAGCTGAAATGGGCTTCTTGAGGAAAGGATAGCGATGATGTCCTTAGTAAGAGTACCCGTGCAGATAAAGTAGAAGAGTGTGTCTGAGCAGGTTGCCAAGTGAGCCAAAAGCTTGGAGTGACTTGTTCAGGGAAAGAAAATGGTCTCCCTAATTAGAAAGGATGGCAGTGTTTTGGGGTGCAAAATGCTTTGTTTACAATAGTGGAAAAAACATAGTCATGCTGCAAGACTTCTGAGCATTAGGTTTAAGGTTTGTTCCTACATATCCAGTTCATCTTCTAATGATAGAATTCTGGGCGAAATTTGAGTAGGGCAGAAGAAACAATGTGCCATCTGGTTTTCAACCTCCCCAAAGATAATGGGGATAATGTGGTGTCAGAATCTGTGGTATTTAGATGATTCCGAAGTTATAGAAAGTCTCTGTCTTTCAGCCCCGCTGCCAAAGAAGAAGTCGTAATTCGTCTGTGCTGTTTTTCAAGGTTGTTTATTCTTGCTTATCTATAACATGTTCTCTCTGTCCTGCAGCAGATCTGTCTTGCAGGACGGTGTGCGGGGCTCTGCCCCTCAGTGGGATGTTACAAACATTATATTCTAAAAACTACGTGTACTATATTTACAATAACCTGCCAATATCTATCACCTGTGTTGAACAGTGTGTCCCCAGTCTAAACCAATAGAAAAATGCCAACACTACAGTGAAACACGGAGGGCATGAAGAAGAAGAAAAAGGACAAGGCACGCCCAATTTCCTCCATCTTGCCCCCTTTGAACCCCTTATCTAAAATCCTAAAATTCTACTTTTGCACCTGTGCCACACTAATTACTACTTATATCAAACACTCAGAGCTTGTAATTCATCCTGTAAGATTTAAAACTCTTTTCCATGGACAGGGATCAGAGACAGTGTCTCTTGGGGCTCGGTACAGGGGGGTTCCTGACCCCCTGCCAGGGTCCCAAACCTTCCAGGGCAGCCAGAGGGATGCCCTGGATTCCCACAATGTGGAATGCTTACATCTTAACTGTGATATTTCTTGGCCTTGTTTCTTGCAGTTGGTAAACATGAATTAACTGGGCATAAAGTCGCAGTGAAGATCCTAAATCGACAGAAGATTCGCAGCCTTGATGTTGTAGGAAAAATCCGCAGGGAGATCCAGAACCTCAAACTCTTCAGACATCCTCATATAATTAAACTGTAAGTTTTGCTTGCTATTATCATATCTATTTAAACAGTAGTCCCTTGCTCTCACTGGTCTGAAACATGTTTAAAGGGCAATACTATTCGTGGTACACTTTTAGGAAAGTAACCAGTTTTCAACTATGTAACCATTTTTGGTATACTTTGTAATGCATTTTCACAAAACTGATTATTCTGCAGGGCAGAGGGCTCTCATTAGTTCCTTACTTACAAGTTCTTTGGGCAGGTATAGAGAAGGTAGTAGCATGATGGATGCTTATAGTAACATCCATCTCAGTTGTTTTAGCTGCTGCTTCTGTTTTCTTTTTTCTGATTATGTTTGAGCTTTGTTTCTGCTTGGAAACTGAGTTCAGAACAAGATTGTAAAGGGTACTTCTATAGTAAATTTCTTGTGTTTTCTTTACTCAAAATATTTTTTAGGATTGTGTTGGTCAGTGCCCTGTTTTTTCCTGTGTAGATGGTGCTCTACAAGGTTTTTCTGAAAGATGTGCAGTCTGTTAAATGTGATCTCATATTTCAGAGTTCTTCAATATAGCTGTTACCGTTTAACTAAATAAANCAGTTTTTTCCACTTTTCTCCAAGGAGATATTTTATCCCGAACCGACTGGGGGGAGGGGCCGATTGAATCTGCTTCCTAGAGGCACCCCTTTGGGAATTCTCTTCCAAATTTGCCCTGAACTAGGACAATGTGATATTTACAGTGTGCCTGTTTACATTTGTTTTATCAGTAGTTCATCAACAGAGTTCAGAATACAGTTATGTCCCAGAGTAGACACCTTGTATCTGGTCTGAGGAAATAAATTATAAATACTATTGACTTTTTTACTTTTCCTGTAAAGTCAACCTGTACATCTAGCAGGGCAAATTTAGAATGTGGGTGACTTTCACTGTTAATTGTGGTGTTGGAGTTAAGGTTTTCTTTATTGGCAGAGTCTTTTCTTTAGATCATGCTTTCACTTATATATGCCATCCCTATACACTCATTTGGCAACAGCACTTATACTGGAGCTAAATTTGATTGTGTCAGATCACACTGACTTCTTCAGTGGGTCAGTTTTCAGAAGACTTGAGCTGATTAGTTTGGCTGCAGAGCTGCTAGTGCTGCCAGTTGGAATTCATGAATGAGTCCAAAGTACATAACTGTAGCTAAAACAAAATAGGAAGTGTAAGTTGGCCAATTGAGATATTTGGGCTGGAACAGGAATGTGTACTTCTGGTGCTGCTGAACTTTTAATTCATCTTAACAGGTTTCAGGTTGCAATTTCTTTCTTGGGGAATTATGGGGAGAATTTTCTCTTCTGCATGTTGAGAGAAAGGACAAGACGAAGGAGATGGTGGAAAAATTTATGGGTCCCAAGCTTTTCAGTTGGTCATCCTGCATTTCCAAAACAGAAGGGTTATTAGCCTGAATGCAAATAGCATTTGAGCTATAATTGATACTGTTGTGTAGATAGACTTGCTGGTGACTTTGGATCATGCTGCTTATGTTATTAGCTATATTAGGGAGCTGCTAGGTTGTTACGAAGCAGAGTGACGCAGACTCTCCAGGCAGGTGCAAAAGAGAGCTCCTTTATTGCAAAAACCAGGCCTTTTTAAGCAGTTGAGCTTTTATCAGTTACATACTTTTAAAATACAACAAACATAATCCAACCAACCACCATACACCACGATGTGAACACACAATGGTTATATAACTTGTTTTTCTACCTTTAATTCAGCTGAGTCACTCCCATAGCCCTTTTCTACTTAGCCGAAGTAACAGGAGTGAGCCATGATTTTACAAGGCATTCATTTTGTAAGGTTTTACCTATCTGCAACACTAGGTAGCAGCTCAAGATACTTGGCATAAAGGTAATGAGATTATTTCAGCTGAATATTACAAATTAGACAACGTCTAATTTGGAACAGCATGCTTTATTAAAATTTTTCGTACAATGCTTTACCAATATATGCAGTTGCAAAGCTGCCTCACAAAGATTTTCTTTTTATACCATGCTTTAAATAAAAACCTTTGGAGCATCTCCTTTTGTGGTTTCTGACCTCTAGCAATAGAATGCATCTTGTTTTCCTATGTAAATTGCCTCTTTGTGCATTCTGGTCATCTATGCTCTGTGGTTTGATAACCTTACTTATAGGTATGTAACTATTTCACAACATCCTTTTCCATAACTACAAAAATGAACTGACTGTAGAGAAGCATGACTGAATCTTCTAAGAGGCTGAAAATGTGAGGTGCAGAATGGCTCATTCTTTTCAGTGATGCTAAGAGGTTTATCTTCCAGCACTGTTCACTATCTCACTATCTAGAGGATGGAAAATGACCGTGAAGATCTAAAATATAAGCTTGCTCATGTTTGCCTGAAGCATAGAGCTCGGTAATTTCACAACTATGGAAAAGGCCATTAACAGTAGGGGTCTTAGAAACGAGGTTGCACTGTAGCTTTTGGATTAAAAGGATTACAATATTATTTCTGTAGAGTGTCTTAGTGATAACTTCAGAATGTTCAAGTACATGACACTTTCAACCAAGGTATTTGAGAGAAAATTAGTAAAGGTAAAACATCTTGGACTATAAGATGTTAGGTAAGTTAACTTTGAAGATAACTCCTTCAGAATAGTATTCAGATTATTGGAATGTTACACTACAGTGCTAAGCTGTTAAAATAGATACATGCACACATATATATGTGCACACATACATTCACCTGGATAGTCTCAACTCATTGCTGTCAAGAAAAACTTCTCTGTTAGCTGGAGCCTGTCTGTTTTTCCCCCTTGTCTTAGAATCAGCATTTGGAAGAACATTTCAGTTCTGTAGTGTATGGGTGAATTCAATTATTTTTTTACAATTGGGATATTTGTATGCTTAAGTGTAGTACCTCGAAGCATTCATTTTCATCCAATTGCTATCTCCTGTCTTCTTAATATAGTATCTGAATTTTTTGACTGAAGGTTTATCAGTGTGCATTTTCTTGCTATGTTAAAAATTGGTCACTTCTGATTGCTGTAAGGAGAAAAAAAATTAAACAACCTTTAGGTAAGGATATGTAGAAAACATATCAATCTCTTAAGTGGAGAATTTTACCATAAACTAGTTTTTTCAAAACTTCAAAGCTAACTTTAAAGTATAGTGATAAAAATATAATAACCAAGGTGTTAATACTCTTAAGCACTGATGAGAAATTTAGGTCTCTTTGTGAAAGATAATTGCTCTCAATCATCATGAATATTTTTTCAAGTCTTGAATTATACTTTATTTATGACAAGGCAAGGGTTTTTTGCCTGTTAAAGTTGAAGGGTGTGTGCTTTTTGAGACACTAGCAAAGTCCTTTTGAATCCCTTCCTCATTACACTAAAATGTCTGTGAGACAGCACTGTATATGGCTTCACAGAAAACATTTGGACTCAGAGTAGTCCTCTGAAAGTACAAAGACTGATCTTCCTCGTGGGAAATACAAATTCCCTGGTTATCTTGGCAATGATGGTATCACATAGTGAAAGGAGAGAAAATAGCTTCTGAAAAATATTATCATTCCAGTAGCTGTAAATGGGCTGTTAATTTTTTTCAAGTATACTTTTATCTGACTCTTTGCACAACTTTGGTTTTAACTAAATGTAACTAGCTGCTTTTACTGAGTGCATAGACTAACAGATACTTATTCTTATCAGGTACCAGGTCATCAGTACGCCCACTGACATTTTCATGGTGATGGAATATGTTTCAGGAGGAGAACTGTTTGATTATATCTGTAAAAATGGAAGGGTAAGAAGTAGTCCAACTCTACAAATCAATGACTTGCATTCTGTTATTGCTTTTGCAACCTTCCTGTTAAATGAAGGTTTGTTTCTTATGTATTCAGCATTAATTTTGTGGTTAGCAATTAAAATATACCTTATGACTATATCTTGTTTTGAAAATAAAAATGGCTATATATTAACATGTTTCAGATTTTTATGTATGACTTTGTAGCATTTTTCCACTCTACTGAAGAATAAATGATACTGATATGTTAATTTACAATTACTGTGTACAAACTGGATGGATATGTTACCCAGTTGGAGTAGCTGTAAACTTTCTTCAGTATAAACTATTATTGAAAAGCTACTGTTGTGCCCTTATTACCCTCTTCTACTATTAGACTGGTTTCTGTGAAAGTCCTAAAGTCACTTTTGACAAACCATCTAGATAGCCAGGATACTTTTAGTTAGTTGTTACACTGAGCAAACTTTGACATGGATTAGGGTGTGTTTATAGGAAATATCCACTTAAGTCTGCTGTTTAGGGCTAGCTGCTAATAGGAGCATAAGTAGCATCCAAAATTTATCACTTATATACTGAGTGTCATCAGCTTTTGTCAACTTTAATCTTATACCATGCTTACATATCTAAGTTCATTGATATTCTAATTAGACAAAGTTAATGTTTGGGTGCTAATATTTCTAATTATTGAGTATATAACATCTGCTGTATAAAATATCAAAACTATAAATGATAGCTTTTGGTCATTGGAAAGTTTCCTTCAATTCATATAGAGGAAAATCAAGTTATCCTTCCACTGTCTCAAAATTGTTTAAAACCTTTGTTTGTCTTAGCTTGATGAAAAGGAAAGTAGACGTCTGTTCCAGCAAATCCTTTCTGGTGTGGATTACTGTCACAGGCACATGGTAGTACATAGAGATCTGAAGCCTGAAAATGTGCTTCTTGATGCACACATGAATGCCAAGATAGCTGATTTTGGTAAGCATTGCTATTTTATATCTGATCACATTTCTGGTGTTGTTTAGATTCTGTTAATTTAGATCCTGGCCCGACTCCAGGACCTCACTCGCTTTTCTCGCTGCCGGCAGTTTGCAAAGTTCAGGTCGAAACAGTTTCTAATTGCTAAATGTAGTCTTTATGAGTGGCTACAGTTGAAAACCTAAAACAACCACCTTCGAAGCAGAGCTCCCGCCTTTCTTTTGTCACAGCTTTTGCTAAAGTCTACGCTTCCATAGTTTTTCTCCTTGGCCGGGTGCTGCTGACGACTCACCGTCGACTTGGACCAGAGCGGGGAGGAGCGGTGAGGTCGGTGCAATGCCCTTGCTGCAGACAGGCAGCTGCGGAATTCACCCTAAGGCAGCTCAAAACCACTAACTGCAGTGTCTCTGAGACAAGGAAAAACAAATGAAAAGAGAACCCAAAAAAACCTCCACTTAAGCAAAGCCCAAACAGCCAGCAAAGCAAAAACCATGCAGCAAAAGGGGGCAAGCTGCTTGTTCCAACAGACTTTAAAAGCTCCCTCAAAACACACCCCTTCCCCGCCCCATTCTGTTCGTGGCTGCACTGCTGGTTCTTAAAAACACAGCTTAACATTTTCTCTGATAATGCTAAGTAGACTTAGTTCTCCATCTTGCCACTTCAGAACTGATTCTCTTATTGTCTGTTTCTTTATCTGTAAAATGCAGATGTTTAGCTCTGTTAAGCACAGTGCAGAGAAAGTTCATCATATTTAAGAACTACATTGCTCTAGTAAAATACACTACTAAGAAACTGCTCTAATTTCACTTTAAAAGCTCTACAGACATGACTGAAAAATGTAATTAAAGCATAAAAGGTAAAATAAGAACAGTTTTGCAAATTCCTGTGCTTTTAGCTATATAACTGCTGTGAGAAACAGAGCTTACTCTTTGAAATTTTTAAAAGTTTAACAAGGGATAAAAGGGACAATATCCAGTGCTGGGGTGTTTGGCAATATGCAAAAAACATACTGGGCTTAAAACCATGTTCTTATATACTGTTACATTACATGCATTATATGCATATTCATGAGTGTTTATACATTATTCAAACATTCCTGTGAGTTTAGATGTTTCAGGAATTCTTTTGCTTGTTTTTAACCTTTGACTTGTCTGCATGCCATCCCGTAGATTAAATCAATAGATTTTATTTTTTCTCATGGTTCCATCTTGTTGTTTTTACATTCTTTGATAACAAAGCGTCAGTAAATTCTTCTCTTGGTGCTCTGGTTTTTGTCACTGTTACCTTATCATTCAGATAAGATAGTCCACAAATGTGAGAAACAATAGAATTATTTTACACCATTCTCTGAGTTAGTTACATTNATTTTACACCATTTTCTGAGTTAGTTACATGAAAAAGCATTTCAACATTTCACAATGTCTATTATGCTACGGTCTAAAATAGTATATATTACATTACTATTTATATAAGCTATATGGTGCATACATAAACTGACAGATTATACTATACCAAAAAGCAGTTAAAAGAAATTATAAATTGTACCATATCAAAATCTTTGTGATTAATAATAACATGCAAAAGCTAACACATAAATGCGAAAACCAATACTATATTGTCATTTATAATAGCTGCCTAAGTAATCAGAAGCTTAATTGTTTATACTAGCTGTTTAACACAGCTGCTGTGAGGACTGGTAGCTAGTTCTTGGAACTGTCTGTGAGAAATGAGCCTCACTCTTTAAAATTNGAGTTATTCTCATTATTGTCAGTTAGTTACAAAAATAAAAGCATTAGTTATTATTTCACAGCTACAGCTACTTCTGTAAAAGTTAACATTTTGCGAAAGCCAAAACTATAATATATGTTTATCACACTGTTTATAAACTAAAATATAATCTATAAATGATGTTCTGAGAATACAAGCTACACAGGGGCCAGGAGATTGGCCACAAAAAGCTGACAAATTATACTATATCAAAAGCAGTTAAAAATTATTACAAACTGTACTATATCAAAATAATTTGCAAAAGCCAATACATAATAGTGAAAGCCAACAACTACATAGTTATTTATAACATGTCTGTATCGGGAAATCTGACCACATAAGCATAGTAAGGTATTCAAAGTCTTGTAGGTGTAGTAGAAAATACTTGCCCTTGTAAAACACTTGGAGGTCTCTGAAAGATGGTCGGTAATGCTGAGTATTCTAACTTAAAAGCATGGTGTTCAAGTATGTGGATGCAAGTATGAAAACTAGCCTAGCTGTGTTCTTTCATATTCTTCCCCCCCAGTAAGGGCATAATTTCTGGCAGAGTTCGCTGGCCTGTACTGATTTTGATTATGCAGCCCTCACTGAAGAAACTAGAAGATATTTTACACAGCTATTCTAGAAGTGGTAATTCTTTACTGATTATAGGGCATGCCAGAGTGGTGAATGAGGATGGCTTAGTTCTAAAGTACACTTTAATCACTAACAGTGTTTAAGTATAGCTTGATTTTTAAATTGCAGTGTTTCAGAAACCAGTTGAAGCAGTGTTGGTGTCTAAATTGTGGCAAGGCTGTGTGCACTCCTCAGTTCCCTTATTCTATATAACCTCTTAAAGAATTTTAGGCAATTCTGTGGTAGCATCTTCCACTTTGGCGTTTAGAAGAGAATATGATTTTTAAGACACTTTTGTGTTAATGACCAAAATCCTTTATTACTATTTTGCTCTCTCCTTTAGAGCAGATTTGTTCTCTATCATGCTTGTGTAATCCAGAATGGATTAGTTTTTATCTTGGAATTAATATGTTTTTGAACATTCCTAGGTTGTGTGCAATAATGGATTGATGTTACTCAAGTTTCTGGTAAACTAAATGCAGGATCATGTGTCATTCTCATATAAAAATTTCAATCACTCCAAACAATTTTGCCTCCTTACTGAGATAAATTAGTTAACTTTCTAATTTGAGTTACCAGTGATCTTTTCTAGGTGGTATATGCAGTGTGAAATCACTTTTGCTCTGTGAATCTCTAGTAGTTACTCTTATATACTTTCAGGTCTATCAAATATGATGTCAGATGGCGAATTTTTAAGAACAAGCTGTGGTTCCCCTAACTATGCTGCACCAGAAGTAATTTCAGGAAGGTAGTTTCTTTTCTACTGGATGCATGTATGAGCTTCTTTTCTATTGGATGGATGTGTGCATGTACTTCAGTCATTCTAAAGGCTATAAAATACTGTAATTCACAAGCTTTATACTAAGAAATTGTGGGCTGAACTCTTAATTGCCTTGATAATTTTTCATAAATATTTAAGACTTTGACCTAGCTTTGAATAGTTTTTGTAAGGTGGAGGTGATGTCTGATGTCCCAAATACAGTGTGTACAGTGTTCTTGAATTGGTTTAAAAATCTCATTTATGGCTCAGATCTTGGAAGTAGAGGTACAGATAGAAATACAGGCAAAGTCTACTGTGAAGTTGAGTAGCAGTGAAATATCTGCTGTAGAATCTATATTCAGTCTGAATTTACTCAGTGATTGTCAAATATGCTGCTTTCAGCTCCCTACCCTAATATCTTTTGCTGATTGGAGGCCAAATGTATGTTTTATTCATGCGGTAGCATAGAAGATGTGGCAAGTTCTGCTATATGGACTTGTCTTAAGCTTCTTAGCCTCTAAGGCTTGGAGGCTAGATGACTACATAGATTGCACTCAAACAGTGATAGCAATGTATAACATGGGCTTTCTTGGTAGTAGCTGCAAGTTTCTTTCAGTTTGCCGTTATCTTAAATTGTATCTGTGGATTATTTTTATACAATAGAGAGGAAAACTAAGTACTTTTCTAGTTTCTGTTACATATGTGAAAAGGAAAGACACTAGAGTTCAAGGCATAGTACTGAATGGTATAGTAAGTGCAGATTAGTTGTCCAAAGTTCATATACTCTTGATTAACATGATACAATTTAAGAATGTAGAAAAAAATATATTTAAATGTATTAAGCACAAATTGCTAATATTTAACTTTTTTCCCAGATTATACGCAGGTCCAGAAGTAGATATTTGGAGCAGTGGGGTTATTCTCTATGCTTTGTTATGCGGAACACTTCCATTTGATGATGATCATGTGCCAACCCTTTTTAAGAAGATATGTGATGGTATCTTTTATACCCCTCAATACCTGAATCCATCTGTATCTAGTCTTCTGAAACACATGCTGCAAGTAGATCCAATGAAGAGAGCAACAATCAGAAACATTAGGTAAAATGTTAACTGATATCTGATCAGAGGAGGCTGAAATGTTAATTTTAATGAAAATATGCATAACAAAGAAATAATTTATATAGCTTGTCCCTGTTTTATAGTCTGAGATGAAAAATTCAACTTCTGTTTTTTTGGCTTTAGCTCTGGCTCTGATCTCCTGTGGCCAATGAAGTATCTACTGGCAGTCAGATTAAAACAAATATATATGTTGCATATAAAAATTCTGAGAAATTCTACATTTAAGAGTGCTAAAGCAAGCCTGTTTACCTGCAGAATGGTTTGCAAAAACTGTACAGTATTGACTTCTCTGGGCAAGAAAAATATTTGCTGATATGAACTGCTGTTTTGTATTGTAAATGTCTGAGGGGAAGTTATGACTCTTTAACCTGATAACTATTGCTTTTATTCATATTTCTGCACACTCAGCAAAATCATCTATTGAGGTTGAATATTCCATGTATAACATGGCACTCACTATTCTAGCTTGAAAACCCTGACATGAACCTGTGTATGAGTGACAAGTGCTACATAGAATACTGATAAGTTTAAGATTGCAGATAGAGATAGCCATCATGGACTCCAGATTTCAAGATAGAATTATGGAGAGGGTGATCACTTTGACAAGTGAACAGTGGGTAGAATGAAAAAAAAATGTAGCTTCATGCAATAGCATAGTTAGGTATTCCTGTTTTATTTGTAAGAAGCTCTAAGGAGAGAGCTCTGAAATACTACCTTAGTGAAGATGCTTCCTCATTTAGGAATGGAAGTTATCAAGTTAGCAATGTTCGTGTTCTTTCAGTAAAACAAAAAATGTGTTACATATATCCCTTACTACTTCATTAAAATAGAAAATACTTACATAGAATCATAGAATGTTAAAGGGTTGGAAGGGACCTTAAAGATGATCTAATTTCAACCCCCCTGCCATGGGCAGGGATAACTTCCACTAGACCAGGTTGCTTAATATTGGTGATGGAGAGATGGGGACATCTGAGCTTGGATCAGAAGCCGATTTTTATTGAGAATACAAAGTGTTTATACAGGGTTTACTTGTATGACACTTATATAGGGTTCTATTTTTGGTAACAATTTCCCATTGGTTACACATTCTTAATGACATCAGTTACCTGGTAATCATTGTCTTATCACAAAGTTTCACAACATGTCTCTTGGTCACTTCTACCCCAGGGAGCAGTTATCTGTGTCTGTCTCTCCCATGGTTTCTGCTCGATCAGGCCTAAGATATCAGGCTTCTTTATCAGTTCCATTGTACTCTCTGTCTTACTGTCTATAGCTCCCCCTTTGCTTTCAACTAAAAATACACTCGAGTGACTTGTCTATTAGTTTTTTCACACACTGTAAAATACAAAGAATAACCATAACAATACATAATATAATGGCTAATACATATAAGCCTATTTTAACTAAATTTCTTATCCATCCACTAAGTCCCCAATCCCCCAGAAGTNAGTCCCCAATCCCCCGAAGGTGGCCTAGCCAATCAAATCCATCATCTACTTGCAGTTTGTTTACAACCTCTTTCATGGCTTGAATGCTTGCATGGATTGATTGGGAGTGGTCGGAAAGATTCATGCAACACATTCCATTGAATTCTTCACATCCATGTCTTTGTGCTAAAAGCAAAAAAATCTATCATTGCCCTATTTTGCAAAGTAGCATGTCTAATAGAATCAACATCACTTAAAAGTCCTGTTAATGCTAAGGATGTAGCATTAGTTTGTCTAGCTAGCCAACAACCTAATTTGTTAAGTAATCCTAAAGCTTTTCTTGCTGCTACACCAGGGGCAAAAAACGATGCTGCCCATCGCTGTCCTTTATACCAAAAATCAAACCGGTCATCACAATCTTTGTCAAAAGCGTGTAAGGTTTGCTTAACTTTAGAGGGATATTTATGTTGAAAAATCATGGACGTGTTTGGGGTTAAAAGGGATAATTGCCCAAGGCTACATGGTCCTCCTTTAATATGTGATGGGATGGCAAGCCAAGCCCTATCCCCACAAATTAAAAATACCCCAGGAGGTAAGAGTAATGGAGCATTGGTTGAGAGAGAAATAATCCCAGATGTATAATGACACCAAATGCTTGCATTTTTNGTTTTGCAACATTGTATTTGCCTGACTCAGGCAAGGCCAATTGTCTAAGGGCAGAGCAGCAAGGCATGTTAAAAAAGGATTATCAGGGGATGCAGTGGCCAAACACAATGTATCTTGTCTTGTAACATTTGCTGAGGTTACCCAAACATTTGTTTTAGGTTGATTAACAGGCCATGTCTGAGCACTAGAAACAATTCCCATAAATACCATGGTATTCGGGAAGTCATAGTTTATCCTTATTCTTGGTATCAGTAAGCCACTGCTCCGGAGTAATTTCCAATTGTTCAGGTAGAACAAACTTATACCCACACACTAATTGTTGAATTTGTGCGTTATTTCTGCTGTTTCTCATTGGATCACATTGACAGCAAGCA
>VXBC01004838.1:1456012-1493543 GCA_013399945.1 Ploceus nigricollis | reverse complement strand
GCGTTACGTTGGCAAGACGCGGTTGACCAAGCACTCCCAGTGCTGCGAAACAAAACACAAAATCCCTCTGAGGGTAAGATCACAGACTGGGAGAAGGGATACCACACTGAGCTCTCTCTCTCCACAATGGAGTTTCCCAGAGAGATAGGTACAAAAATCACTTTTCTAGAGAAGCATGGTTTGATGTGGGGGAGAAAAAACCCAGAGTAATATTTGCACTCCCGTAACAGAGTGCAGAGTCTCCCCTTTGTACACTCGAATAACAGCAGCATAATCACCATCTCACTCCAGCACTTCAAAACTTCTTTGAGCTGCTGAACCGCAGGTATCTAAACGTGCTCAGTAGAAGGGGAGTTGGCAGTAGTTGTACTGATTTCTGTCACAGCAGTGCCAAAAATGGTGATGCCAGTTCTTTTAGGAATTAATATTGCCCAGGAACACTTAATATAGACTCAGACTAGAATCTCTCACAATTCATAGGTTCTGTTATTTCTAGGATGTTAAAATCCTTCCTTATGACTTTGACAGCTGATGCCTAAACAGTGCTAAGCACTAGAGCACCTGAGACAGACATAGCCAGTGTTCAATTTCTGTAGCACAAAATTCAAGGAAGGCAAATTTCTACAGTGAACTTTTAAAAATCTGCTGTTTCCCAAAATAAAGCCTGCATTAAAGGGCATACTGACTCCTTAAAAAACCCAAACACCTGACCCCAACCATTAAGAACAGTATCAAAGAAAACCCCACCTCAGAACAAGACTTAGACCATTCACACAGCTTCTCTTCTAGCAAGCGCCATGTCACATAATTAGCAACAACTTTTAGCAGAGACAGAATCATGAGATTTTTGCAGTAATGGTCCAATTCTCAACATTTTATGGCAGGCCAATGTTGCAAAAACCCAAGAGTTCTAATTTCATTGCAAGATAAAGCAAGAGGTAAAACCACAGAGCAAATGAAGCTAGATAGCAAAATCATAGTTAAGATCTTTGAAAAGTGGCATAAGCTGATGGAGAAGTACTTGCTAGTGAAAGATTTTCTTATTTTTCTATTTCCCCCCATTCAGTACTGTACATGGAACACATTAATGAGTTCTTTATCATCAAATTCCGAAGAGCCAGAATCCACTGCCACTGAGACTTTCCTGAAATGTCACTTTTCAAAGAAAATCTTCAGCAAATTGTCTAACATTATAAGCTCTGTTTAAAGTATGTTTATAAAACTACTCATTCATTTAATGAATAACAAGATTAAATTTTATGTTACTAAACCAGAGCTGCCTGATTTTAGGAAGTCTACAGCCTTTCCAAAAATTGCTGAAGCCATATTTGAGAAATTATTTGCAATAGTCAGACCTAGTCCAGAAATGGGAATAAAACCCCTTCAAATTCTTTCCACTCTAGTTTTGTTAAGAATCTTACTAGTTTAGTTATTTTTAGCTATTTATACTAATTATTTTTGCCTAATGATACTTTCTAGACCATCTTTTTAGCATTCTACAAATCTAAAAAAATGGTTGCAAATTAAACCAGAAAATAGTATTTAGCACAGTGTTACCAAAAATCATTTAATTTCCTCTAAAAGATATTCTAGGCATTATGTACCTGCAGATGAAAAGGGGGACAAGAGAGAAGAGGAAGAGACACCTATGGCTTATGTTGCTATAGCTACAAGATGCTTAGATTTTCAGTTCCAGTGAATGAATCAATAGAAACCACAGCTTCACTCTCCTCTTTTATTCATCAAAGGCAAAACTGGAAGATGGGTTGCTAAGCAACATCACACTGAAGAGTGCAGGGCTTTGAAATTAGCATTACTGACTCCCCTCCATCCCAGAAGTCTGTTCCATTCAAACCCACTTATTAAGGAGCTAAAATGCCCCACCAAACTACCAGACCATCCCTTTTAAAGTAAGAAACAGTAAAAGCAGCGAGGTATGACACCAAACCATTTCTTCTGCAGAGAAAGTTAAAAAAAAAAAAAAAAAGGCACAGGAAAACTTAAATTGGCTTATATAAACCAAAAGGGATATAGAAAGGACATTTATTTCTACTGAGAATATTATATTAAAGCAAGATTTTTTCTGAAAGACTACTTAGAGCCTTTTTAAAAAAACTGAAATCCAAAGACATGTCTCATTTGTACTCCTATTTTAAAGACGTCATACATAAAAATACACCAGTGCCTAGATGGCTGCTGGGAATTCAGAAATCTTACCTGCAAGGGCTATACATAAAACTCTTCACCAAAAGTTAGCCACAGAAAGCCTGAAGTCTCAGTTCAATTTCTATCAACTAATTTCTGTATCTCAACCATTGTCATGACTTAATCTGTCACACCCACCTTATGAAAAGCTAATGTCCATCTTATGAGAAAAGCAAATCAGATGCAGATGCCTTGACATTTTTGAAGACATCTTGCACCTATTTTTATTCTGAACTTCAGCTAAGTGTTATTCCTATGCTATCCAGGAAGTAACAACACATTGATCCTGCATGAATAAGGCTGAATACAAAGAAATGTTGTTTTACTAGAAGCTGCCTCAGTAAGTACTTATTAATAGTGAAAAAACCCCACCAACGAGCATAGTTTAAGAATTTATAGCCTATCGACCCCCACAGTGCACCTATCAGAGTTCCCCCCATCCTCAGCATTCTCCAGATCTTTCCATGTTACTCATTCCACTCCCATACCATTGGTTTTTCCCTACTATACTAAATCTTCCTCCTCTGAGCTACAAAACTTACATGCAAGAAACAGGGGGCTTGTATTGTGCCTGGTACAGTCACGAATACACTGACTGACAGTGCTCAAACAGAAGGGACAAAGCCACATCATAAGTTTCAAGGACTCTTAGGGAAGAAGAGGCCACTTATTCGAGTCTCTTCTCCATTTTAATAGCCACACAAATCCTGCAGAAGTGTTATACTCCTGAGACACATCTATTCATTTTAGTTTAGCTGACCAACAGCTCCAAAATTACTGGAATGCAGGATCTAGCAATCACCAGCAGGCAGCATCATTGTCTAAGTGATGCACCTCAATCTATTCACAAAACAAGGCTAAACATTCCTCAAGATACAGCACCCAGTTATTGATAAGCAAGATTAGATACAACAGCAAACAGACTCCCTTTGGTAGCCTTAACATTGAGTTGTCCTAAAAAGAAACCCAAAAATCAAACTGAAAAGTGACTTTGCACAATGTCAACAGGAAAAGCTAAAAACTCAAATTGCTTATAAAATATATAAACTTAATCATTATCATGAAGAATTCCCTTTTCATGACAAAACATTACTTTTCTAGTAAGACATATAGAACATCAGGTGCTGTTTGAAAACCAAATACAGCAGTGCAACAGGGTTTTTTCAAAAATTCTGCATCAGTGAAAAGACCTGATCTTTCTCCTTCCTTTCACTCATTCATGACACGCTACTGCTCCCCTAAAGATTCACAGGTGTATTCTGTATGTGAGACAAGATCATAATCCCCTGTAATAAAAGTCATTTCCCTAAAAAGATGTTTTATAGAGATCAAACAAAATGAGTGCCAATTTCTTCATATGACTATATTGCCTAACATACAGTGTTGAAAGACTATCCACTACAAATTAAGAACAGTTCTCTTCATGGAAATCTGACAGGTGGATAATAGCATGAGCAGAAAGTAAATTCTGTGTAAGAGCTGCAGGGTCTATGGAAGTCTTTACTCAGTATTTACAAAGGATCTAAATTTTAACTGTTACATTTTCATTTAAAAATGTAAATTTAATTGAGAACAATGCACATAGCTGTTTGCTTTCAAGATTTTTTTAAAAATAAAGCATGCTTTTAATATATGTAGAAATAAAACCCCCTCCTAATTTAGAAATACACCTGTATGAATAAAGATTACAGTGTAATTATGAAGTAATGGTTTACGTGAACTGAAATCCAGCATCTGATCAATGCACCTCCAGTAGATAAGATAGGTTGTTGTTTTAGTGTTATTTCAAAGAAACACAACAAAATACTGAGTTATATGTTTAAAACGTTTTTATAATGCCGATAACACTTTGTTATGATGACACTTTACATAACACATGTGGGAGTGGTATTCTATCCTGAATGAGAACAAATACAATTTCTTTCAGGGTTGCAGATTTTTCATAAAAATAATCCAGATCTCTAATGAAGTTAGCTTCATCATATCCACAGTATTTTTTGCTGACGTGGTCTCTGTCACTGCAGTATTTAATTCATAGTTTCCAAAGTCTGGTTAACAGAACTCCGTGAGTCATACAAAAAACTAATTCATTTTCTCAGAGATGCACGGGCCTTGTCCAGTATTTCCTTTCTGATCTTCGGATAGTTTGGATGTACTTTAAGGACCTGTCAAAAGACAATACAACCCTAAAGTTCTGAGTTGGTAATCCCCCTCATCACTGAGCTTACACATTTTAAAACTAAAATAACAAGTTTGTTTTAAGAATGAACAAATAGTAAATTGTGGATAGAGACCACCACACATGCAAGTCAAAACCACCTCTATCGAAGACACTTTGCTTCATTTCCACTCTCCTTTCAGCTTGGTGCAAAAGACATGGGGGTCAAGAGCTAAAGCCTCTGGGTGGATTGAAATGCATGAATCAGAAGGCATTTCTGGAGAAATTTCTGAGGTTTTAAGAATACCTTCTCTGCAATGATGAACTGCCTTTATGTTTGCACTCCCTTGGTTCTTTCTTAGCATATTCTACCTACTTCATCTTCTCCCCTTCAATTCCCTTTTCGCTCTTACCCTTCCATTCATTTTGTCCTTCCTAATTATCTTCAGTTCTCAGAAAAAGAGCAAAGTTAATTTATTTTATTATTAATATGAGTAATTATTTATTCGGAATATTCCCTCTGCTTCTTTAATAGTAGCCCTTCCTCTTACTCTGCATTCGCTCTGCTTATATTTGGACCATACAAAGACAATATCTCAAGTTACTTTCCAACAGTGTCTTCTGATACTAATATTTGATTTGTTAAATTTTTTCATCTATACTTCTGTATGGATTCACCAAGTTGCAACCGCATAGCCAAAAGAAGGTGGTGCCATTTGAATATCCCTTCACAAATGACAGCCAGTCACTTTTATTTATCTGATTCCATGGAGCTCAAGACAGAGCAGATTATGAAGAGGATATTTAACTTTTTAGATAGGGCACTTTTCCAACATTAAGCTATGTATTTTAGAAGTGTAAACTCAACTAAAAAGAAGGGTCATTATGTAGAAGAATGTTGCTACAGGAGACAGAGTATTAAACACACATACAAATTCTACCTTATGGCAAACATCAATTGCATCAACATATCTCTTCCCTTTCAGGTAATTGAAAGCCAACTTGTAGCCTGTAATTAAAGGGGTGAGGGGAGAGGGGGGAGAGCAAAAGCAACAATTTCAGTTTCTGTACTGAATAACAAAAATATCACATTTGAATTTATTTTGGGTCACCATGTGTTTCTGAAGTTAGTGTTTTTTTTCTACTGTTGTCTCATATAAGCCTGGTAATGATCAAAATTTCTACTGAAAGTCACTTCAAGTAGTAAATAGAAGTCCTTTACACACTGATAGCTATATCTGAATCAAAAGGGGACATTATTCTGGAAAGCATGCGGTACTAGAGAGAATACATAATGGCTGCATTCTTTCAATTACCATGGTATCCCACAGAGTTTCTCACTGTGGCCTGCAATACACTGTCCCTCTGCAAAGGTAATTCCATTATTAAAGGAAAAAAGTAAAAAAAAAAAAAGGGACAACTAACTAGGGAATTAAAATGCTATTCAGTACCACTGTCAGCAGACCACTGATATAAAAAGTCACATGGAATAGCTAAGTCACATAGCAACATGCCAGGCTGATACGTGCAACCTAAGAGGTAAAGCTCAAGTATAAAAGCCTGGACAGAGAGTAGGCCTGAGAGAAAAAAACATTATAAACATGCAATTTCCAAAATTTGGAATTTTAAATCTTTCATTTTTAAACTTATCCTCACTGGCAAATACAGGATCTGATACCAGTTTGTATGGCTTTAGTTGCCAGATGGAAATTTGCTGCTTTAACCATTTTTGTTCTAATGCATGACAATCCTCATAATGCTATAATGCAAAACTAGAAACAAGTGCAAAAAGTACCTTCAATGTCTCTTTTGTATGCAAGATTATTTCACAGTTTAATTTCACTAAGGAACTCTCCTATCTAGACATCAAAAGGTTTTGTAATTTGTTGAATTAGCACTCTCCAGAGATTTCAAAATAAAAAAATGAAAGTCTTGACCTATGTTCTGTACAAATTCAAGAAATCACAACTCTTTACTACTGAACCTTCTTTCTAATACATTTCACTTGATTAACAACTGCAATATTTTAGCAACAACCACCATGGCTTAGTCTACAAGAACAGGAACATCCAGTAAAAATTACTGCACCTGAACTCAGATATATAGAAGTTTTTCCATTTAACTTTTAGTCAGATTTCTATCAGTCATTTTTATTTCTGTTTTCATATAAGCCTTCCTCTGGTTTGACCCTCCTAATTTTTTGACTCACATATGACTCACAACACATTCAGTTTTGGTAATCCATCCATGTATGTGCATTTTCAGAACTATGTTATAAAAGCAGGAGCTAACCCACAAACATTCAGTCCCATTAATAAAATACTACTTTAATCTACAGATCATATTAGATAAAACCATGAACCAAACCACTGCAGTTACAGGTAAAGAAACAAAATGTTTGGCAGTTCATGCACATAACAGTTAAAATCTTTTTTAAAAAAACACTGGTTTTTCAGCTGATGCCAAAGACTGCCTCATCCTAACACTAAAAAAAAAAAACCACAGGGCACAAAGAAAGCACAGATGAAAGACTAGAAGTAGTATGTATTTCCAAGGGGCAATAAACACATCCCAAAACCTGGAAAAGAATTTGTGTCAACCACCGGCCTTGGGACCTATGGACAGATTCTAGGTGTTGAGTAAGAAAATGGCATTTTATCCTATGTATCCTTTTCACAAAGCATTTCCTACATTTAAACTGTAACGATTTAGTGCAAATTTCAATTTATTATCCAAACTGGAACTTTACTAGTGCCTCAAGTTTTCAGTTGCCCATCTTTTTTAAAATAGATATATTTAAAGACATCTAAAATAATTTATTTTTTAAATCCTCACTCATGTACCTAAAACCTGATCCATATAGATAATTTGAATCAAAAATTAAATAAACAAATCAGTGACCTGCCACCATCATATACATATATATATACGTATATATATGTATATAATTATAAAAGACTCTCTACTACAAACAGTAGATAGTAGATTACCATAAATACATTATTAAAGTTAAAGCTGTACATCCAGAGAAAGTTGTTCACAAACAGCCAACTGAAACTGTTTTAGATCTAACCTTGTACTAAAACAGTAAGCAGAGACTTCTGACGTATCATAAAGCTGCTACCTCATGCCATGAGGGCTTTCAATGTTCAGTACACCTTTAAACATTTGTGGTTTTATGTGAGGAAAACCAGTGATACTTTATTTCTAAGGAAATGTAAAAGCAGTCTTTCCAATTAAAGGTAGTTGTTTCATTCCTACCATAGTGCCCAAAATCATAATTTATAGGTTATATATACATGCCTACTCTTGGATTCGTCTGGTTTCCATATTTCCAGGCCATCTCATAATTTATTGCTGCATCCTCATATGCCTGTTCCTTTTCCATTATGTATCCCATATATTCATAAGCCTTGCAGCATGACTGAAAAATATAAATATAAATTCAAAATTTTATTTAGGCAAGCTTGCATATAATAATACTGACAACTTAATTGCTAAAATACTCCAAATCCATACAACTGGAAAGCACAAGTGATACTTTCCTAACTTTGATGATACAATAGTCTTGATTTAAAGTATCTGTTATACAGAAGTTATATGGAATTATGCTCTACTCCAGGTCAAGTACAGAGCTCATCACAGAGGCCACTGCAATGACTCCTACAAAAATAGATACTCTCTCAGTTAATAATAACCCCACACAGCTGCATTTCAAATCTAGTGTTGTACCTACCACAAATATTGTTTGGATTTTTTTCTTAAGAAAGTATGCTTATAGCTTTGTTTTTGAAAATGGTTTAACATTATTATTTTCCAATTAAAGCTTAAAGAGTCACAAGTAACCTAAAGAGAAAAATCAACCATTAAGTATTTAATTTCTTATGAATCCAAGTAGCAAGTTACAAGCATCTGAAAAGCAGGTTCCAAAAAACTATTAAGCATTAGTTGAAAATACTAGCCTTGCTTATATTATACACACATATAAATCCATCTAACTCCATAATAAAACTTCATATAAAAGATATAGTAATTCATGCAGAAATCTTACATTCAGTACATAAAGCAGGAAAATAATTTATAAAAAACCTAACTACTGTATGCCCTTACCATGAAGAGTTTATATTATCATGCTGCCAATAGGTTAAACATTTCCAAGAGAAAAACATATGCACCTTTTCTGTAAAGACAGTGCAAAGCAATATTGGTATATAAATTACCTTCCATCGTTAAATTTATTACTTCCAATTAGGCTTTCAAAATCTACTGATAAAAAGCTTTCAAATCACAGCATAGTGGGATCAGTATGGGAATGCTTGAAAGTTGAGGATAAAAATATACTTTCCTTCTCATTTGTGATAAACAAAACAAAAAGTTCAAAATCAAGAGGAGTAATCAGTAAGAAGCCTCAATTTCATAGAAACAGTCTGCTCGCTGGGATCTTACTAACTAATCCTAAGTCTTTAAAATCCAAAACAATCCTTATTAAATTACACTAGGCTTTTATGAAATTTTCACACAACATATTTACTTAAATTGCATATATATGTCATTCAATTCTGTTAAACTAACAGAAAAACTAACAAATCACAATAACATGTTTTCTCAATCCAATCAAATTTTCCAAATTGGAGAATACCACATAAAATATTGTCTTGTGGATTGACAAGATATGTTAAGAAGTGAACTATTCAACATCTCTTTGTATAGCACAATTCCTGCTTACCAGCTTTGCATGCAAGTTGGAGAGAAGCCCCTCTCTTTCCTGTGCTGCATTACAAGGAGCCAGATATACACACTTCTAATTTGCCATCCTTCTTGCAATAAGCAGAACCTGTTTATCTAAGTCCCTCATGGGTCCCAAACTTTTTAGAAGAAAACAAATTACTTGGCAGGCTATGTTTTTAGGAAATTACTAACTACTTGGTAATTTCCACAACAAAGCAGCATTCATGGTATACACCTGCTCAACAGACCATCTATTTCAAGGTAAGTCTTGTTTTGGGAGACGACTCATGTTTATCCTCCAACTGTATGGATTTTGAAACTGAACACATCCTATTTTAGAGGCCTCTGCAGAAGTACATAATAGCACTATACCAAGAACTGTTGTAGCTGTCTCTCAATTTTATTGTTTAGAAATAAAGTGTTCAAAAAACATCTCTCTCAGAAGTTGCTAAAATGTGATCAAATAATGAACCTTACCTTCTATACTAATTAATTAATAAAAAAAGTATAAGCATCGTGTCCTTTTCTAAACCTAATCTGTGCTCTATAAACAGTACCCTGAACCTGCAGCACTGTGTGTATGGAACACCGGCCTACTGGACTGCCTCACGTGAAGGAAAGTCAAGATAGAAAAACATGATCAGCTTTTTGCTGATCAAAATGAAAAATAAGCAGAACCTAAGATCTGTGATTGTTCCCCTAGTCAAAGCAGGGTATTGAGCAGTTTGCCTGCTCACAAACACTGAGGTAAACAACACATTAGACCTTGTCCCCTGACAATCTACCAGACAGTATTGCCACAGAAAAAGATTAATACCAGCATTAAAAAAAATAATCCTGCACTGTAGCAGGCTTATGAACATAAATGTTTAGAAACATAAAATATGAAGATAGCATCTCAGTAAATGGAGCAAGTCTCCAAAATTTACACAGCCACATCTTTCTTCATCAGTTTTGTGAGATTCCGTAAAATGCATCTGACATTTCATAAACACTCCAAGCTTTTAGAGTCCCCTCAGCTGAAACTTGCGGAAGTTGCTGCAGAGCATGAACAAAAATGACTAAGCAGCATTCACAGGTTTGTTTACTACCCTCCAGTGTGAAGTTGCTGGTTTCCTGTCTTGTTTTGGTCTACTTCTCCTTAATAAGTGAAATACCAGGCAAATGAATAAATAAATACATTTCAAAACTCTGTTTCAGAGGAAAAGTAAACATTTTGATGAATTAAAATAGGAAGGTTCTAAGGTTACTTTCAATGTGCACTGACTTACCCTGTTATGACGAAGGCATCGTTTTAGAAGTTCACCTGCCATATCATATTTTGCAGATTGAATATATATATCTGCAAGCAGAAGCCAACTCTTTTCAAACTCCTCTGCATCAATGGGATTCCAGCTCATTTTTGAAATCCATTTTAACTGATTTCTGGCTCGTGGAGTCTGTTTCAAGATCATGTAGGCCGTGGCCATTCCCAAAAGTGCTGGTATATGATCCTTCTGCAGTAAAAAGTACAGTGACTGCTTGATGCATGTTTTATTTTGATTTTATTTTTTTTAAGTAAGACTTTCATCAGGTATCTAAAAACTAAATTAAAAGCTAAATCTCAGGAAATAAAGATGGAGTGTCTAATCTTACAGACATGTTTTGCACCTAGTGCTACAATTATTTCTGCCATCATGATAACCACCAGGCACAAGAAATGCTAAAAAAATCCACAGGTACTTCATCTCACAAGAAAAAAAATCAGATACCACTAAGAGCTATATTTTTTATATACAAATAAACACTTCAGATAAAATATGGGGTCACTTGGAAGTTACAATAAAAGTGGTATTTTTCACTTGTAGAAGTGCCTGTCAAATATTAGCGAAAGGGACTCTGATTCCTCTTATTAGGCGTACAGCTCCTAAAAATTTAACGTCTAAACTGTATGCATCCAAGCTTTATATAAACAAACAGGATTATTAAAAGCCACCATTCTAGGCAAGAGCCTCAAAAGGAAGCAGTAAGAACTCCTGGCACAAGTGCAATTTTTGACATCCTGCCTTCATTAGAAAAGGATGAGAATGGGGCTCACATCTTGCAATTGCAACTCCTACGTGCAGAGAGTAGTTGTATTAGGAGCTAACTGAAATGCTTCTTTCTCTTTCTCAGTGCTCCTGACTCACTGGTGGTATTCTGCCTTTACATCTCTTTCTAAGGTTGTGCTGTAAATGCATTTGTCATAGTGCATTAAAAAAAAAAAAAGATCCCACCAAAAGCTCCTCTTCCACATAATAAGCTAGCCACACCTATCATGGATCAATAACCTCAGAAATATTAAGAGATTAAAGCCATCTTTTTTTATGCAACCCTAGAGGGAAGAATAAATAAACTGCAGCATTATTCCTGGTGGAACTGTCACCATGTAAAAGAGATGCCACATTCACAGGATTTCAGATCAATTCTGAGCAGGACTGGGAAGCCAGTACTGGAGGCAGACGGACACCTTGTTTGTGATTCCCAGAACTGCCTTACACGTGAAATCAGCCTCGGTATACTCGCCTCAGACAAGGTGCACTTCAGCACACAGTTAAAGAGCAGTAGTAACTTATATATTTTATAGCATTCCGATGGACTAAATCTTTCTACACCTGTTGAAATAAAATCTGTTGAAAGCTACTGGTAACAGGAACATCTATTATTAATCATAAAACTAATAACTACAAATAGTTATAAAAATATTGAAGATTTCTATCCTAAGGATGAATTTTAAGGCAATGGATAATCTTGTTCTGCAGTCTAAATTCTGTCAAATTTCCATGAAGCCCTGCAATTGATTTACATCATAAGACACACTGCTGGCCAGCCTGGGAATTAAAAAACAAGCCCAGCAACCAAACAGCCTACTCACATTTCAGTAACTAGCAATATCAGCATTTAGTTGGGTTCTAAATTTGCAATTCAACCAAAAACTTCTAACATATAATGTTATTTCAGAAATGCCTTTTTCAAATTTTATATAAAATATTCTTTGATAGGAGAATAATCCTTAGAGCAAATAGCACTAACACATGCCACTGTTGCTGAATGTAAACTGCGAGACTAGTTAAAAAAAATGTAGTAAGTATGGAAGGGAAGAGTGAGGAAATGAGATCGGTTACTAACCTCAGCCCCAACTATTTCTGTGAAAACCTTCAGTGCTTGTTCAACACTTGATTTTTGTTTGGTTGCCATGAGACAATAATTCTCCATGATTCGCAGTTGAATGTGACCCTGAATGGTTTGAGGCTTGAGCTCCTTCAGCAGGTTTCCTGCTGTTCTTACAGCCAACTGCACAGACTCCTGCTTCTCGGTTGAATTACTATTCGCAGAAAAAAAAAAGTTCATAGAAGCATATTTTTTTAATACACACCAAATTAATTACAAGTTAGAACTGCTCCTGTGCTAAATTTGTAGAAAAATGTCTCTGGTATATAGGCATTCTACATTGATTCTCTTCAACAACAGCAATTCCAACCCAACAAGCTGATTGTAACAGTGCAAGTGACCAGCATTCCAGAGAGAATCTTCTACATTTTCTGCTTGAAACTCACTTTTTACAGTACAGAATGGTCTCTCACAATAACACAGAATACTCAAAGCACTAGATGATCTCAAAGTTCCAGCAATTTCAATTAAGGCACATTGTCAAGGGGCAGCAGAAGGAGGAGATGACAGTATAACCCAAGCAATATTTATTTAATTCACCTACCCTATGTCAGCATCGAGATTTTCAAAGACTTCTCCACCCACAGTTTCATTATCTGGGTTCAAACAAATTTCAATCATGTTGTAGACTGCATTCTGTCCCCAGTCACTGTCCTTTCGAGCTTTATTAAAATGCCGCAGTGCATCGTTTGGTTCACCTGTGTACCTGTACACGGATAATTAAAATATTTAAAGCCAGGCAAGTAAAATTGTCTGTTCCAAATTCCACCCAAATCCCAGTAAACCCAAGTATTTAAAAACAGATGAACCATTTGCACACACTGATATTGCAAGGTTTGGACAGCATGTATACTATTGCAAGGATCTTGTTTTTGCAAACTAAAAATAGTCTGACAAGTTATAAAACGTGAAGAAAAACAGAATTACATTTTTGAACCTGGAAGAACATCCTGACATATTCAGAGAAACTGAGAATTTCCTTAAATCCTGACACCTTAATTAAATCAACACAGCACCTTTAAATGATAATGGATGACAAGGAAATTAATTTAAATCTATACTACACAGTCAAATAAATCTTATCTTAATATTAATTGCAAGTACCAAAGATACAGTCCTTTGCAGTAGTGAAATCCTGGTTCAAGCTTTGTTCGGGAAGAATGTTTTTCAGCCATTGAAAGAAATCTTGGGACTTCTTCCAATTTCCCAGCTCTTCGTAACAGATCAATTAATCGAGAGAGGGCTGCATAGTTATCTAAATATACAAATAATTAGGAGACTGTAATTCTATTTATTTGCTATATGAATAAGTTAAGAAATAATGAGCCTGCCTTAATTTTTTCACATATAAAAATGAGATATGATTTAATACATAAGGCATACTACACAGTAACCTCAGATACAAGAATGAAGATGTCAAGTAACACTTGCAATATCTTTATACAGATTTTTATAGAAGTATAATTGTACTTCACTTTCAAAAGCACTCAAAACCATTTGCTGCACTCTCATGACCTCTTTCAAAGTCCATTAGAAAGCTTTACATTAATTCTGGAAAAAATTTAATAGATTTTAATAGCTTTCTCTCTGATCCCAACTTGAAAATTGCTAAAAAGAAGGCTGTCCAAGACAAGTTTCCTTTATTAATCTTCAAATAAAATACTACCTTTGTGTTCATGCCCTTGACATTTTTAATACACAAGGAAGTGCTTTACAGTGAACAAGTAAATAACACCCTATTTGTATTTGGCTTAAAGTAAACTATGCACATTACATTGCAGCAAAGTAAATTACTGTATCTATGGGAAATATTTTTTATCATTTTTATATCCCTAAAATATCTTTATGTTTCAATATACGTTAATGGTCTTTGGCTTTAGTATCCATTACATCATAAATAAAACATTTCTTTTTAATCAAGCAAAGAGTTTTTATTCAGCTATTTATTAATCTCTTTTGTTAGAACTATGTATCAGATCAAATTAAAAGTATCACTGCTAAATATTCACCTGGCTTGCATTCCAGGAGCTGCTGGAAATGAAAAACAGCTTGTTCGTAATCCTGCTTCCTGAACATGAGATCAGCCATCATCTACAGTATTGAACAATTTAGAGAAAACAAAACAAGATATTATAAATTGTGAAAACGTAAAATAAAAATTGTAAATAATTGTCTTAGTTTAGGGTAAATTTGGGAGAAACATTAACAAACTCTGGTTATGTGGAGAGCTGAAACTATAGCTTTAAAGTACTCTAAGAGCTGCACAAGAAGTAAAATCACTTGGACTTTTTATTACTCTCTGGAAAACAAACACAATATATGAAGCACATGGGTAATAATGAACAAGTACATGAACACCTTTTCACATAAGGTGAAAATTAAAAGGTAATTAAGTAGTCTGCCATACCTTTCAAACCTGGTTTTTTTTACCATTGCATAGTTTTACTCCTAATTTTATTTCCAGTAACTGCAGATTATGCACATGGAAAGCAAAGTTAGTTTTCCGTTAGGGAAAAAGAAAGATGATAGTTCACTTCAGCAGGGAAAGTAAAATGAGTTCTTTAATTTCAGTTTCTCTCCACTGATAGTTAGCTAATATAGAGTAGATTTAATAACATATTTCAAGAGTGCTATTACTTCTGTTCATGCACTAGAACAAACTTCAGATGTTAGACTGCTATGAGAAAACAAATTATTCCCATCTTAAAATAACTTTGCTCCTACTGTATTACATCAAAAGTTGCTCAGTCTACTGAGCTGTCTTTTAGGCCAAGAAGTATACAAGTCCTGGACAAGAATCTGCAGCTGTGATTAAAACTTGTTAAGTAGCAATGTGAGTAACTAAGGTTAAATGAGGCTATAAAATTACCTTAAATACATAGTTCTTTTATTCTAGCACTTTTTTTTTTAAAAAAGTACTTGTTTCCATATTACTGTGCTGGGAAAACAGCTTCTTCCTTGAGTATTTGCCAATTATCAATAGAACACGCACTGAGCCATACTTTATCCAATCTTACTACAACTACTTTTTCCTTGACTTCTAAAGACTCATTTTATATTGAGGTAGAACAATGGCTATGACTGCTAGAAACTTCAAATTGAAACATCAGCTGGCATAAACACAAAAACATTTTGTTGCCATGGATTTTTCACTTTTTTTTTGGAATCACAAAGCTGTAGGGTTTTTTAAAAGTAGTGCTTTATTAATATATCATATTGCAGCAGTAATTCAAAAAGCACTGATGCAGGATTAGTATAACAGCACATACCATCGTTGCTGCTTCATTATCTTGGTCGTTCTTCAGCAGTAAGGAACACTGATGTTGACAGGCATCAGTATCATCTTGTGCAAGATATAAACGTGCAAGTTCCAACATTGCCTGTATATTAAAATATTTAACTGTATGTAATTCAAAGATGAATAAAGTTGGTTCAGTTCTGAGTATCAACCTGATATTATAGGGCTCCAGGGAAAAACTGTATCTCCACTGAAGAGAGAGCCTTTTCTGTTCTTTCCTTTTCTCGGTCAATTAATGTAATTCATTTTCATTCCCTTACCTTTAAAAACAGACAAAACTTTTCTTCTTCGAAGGGATATTCTAAAGGTATATGTACCAAATAATTCTGGAGTACAAGTAAGTTCCAGAAGAAACTATTTTCTTATTTGCATTTCCAACCTACCACATCAAGACTCTGTGTGAATCCACTTCTGAGAAGCCACCACAGAGTAAATATTGACAAACTGAAATGTACACCAGCATACATTCTTAAAGCTGAAGTCCCATCATAGACTACTCTGAACAAAATGCCACAGAAAACTTAATAACCACAAGTTACCACAGATTTAATCAAGTTTCTATTGAAGCAAACTCTTCAATAAACTGCTCACAAAGCAAAATTATCAGCAGATAAACTGCAAGTCACTCCTACTTAATTTAAAATGGTGTTTTGATTTTGTTTCCAAAAGGCAGACATTTATAACTGCATCATAATTCTTTTGCTAGTTACACATGTGAAAGGCACTTCTGAAT
Source organism: Ploceus nigricollis (assembly GCA_013399945.1). Classification (NCBI taxonomy): domain Eukaryota; kingdom Metazoa; phylum Chordata; class Aves; order Passeriformes; family Ploceidae; genus Ploceus; species Ploceus nigricollis. Next base: position 1,477,232 of record VXBC01004838.1, on the reverse strand, counting down.
CGGAACAGTGTTTTGAACATCCTGTTCAGAACATGCAGGCTTCTAGCTCAGTTTTTAAACTGTTTTCTTCCTGCTTCCTGTTCTGTTCATACTCAAACATATACCACGTAATTCTGAAACAGGAAGGCAGGTGGGTAAGCACTGAAATGATACAGAAAATGCAGGCATGTCAGAACTTTTAACTATGAAAGCTTTCTTTAAGCTGCTGCTCTTATGTGCACAACTCAATGGAATACCAAAAGGCAGTCTTGAAGTCAAGGAATACTTCCTGCAGGAAGCAAAAAAGTCAGCTAAACTGGAGTTCTACACTAGATTCTAGTGAGTGGAAGTTGGCTGTGACTAAAATCAGAATCTTACCAAGTCCAGATAAAAGTCTAAAACTCCTAAAGTAGACACAGAAAAGATAGAAATGGTCTGTACTGACCAAAATCACTGGGTCATTTCAGAGGACAAGCACCAAGCAAGATTGAAACAACCTCCCTCATTACTGGTACCTGAAGACAGGCTCACTGTGAGTGCACGCAGACACCACTTGAGTCAGGAGTTCTTGTAACAGAGAGAAGTTAGCAGCGCATGCAACTATTCTATCATGATAAGCAATGAAGGGGAGGAAGTTCAAGGTTCTTTGTATATCATGAAGCACAAATAAATGCAAGTTATTCTATTCTGTGGATAACTCGAAAAATGTTTTGCTACATCTAAAAACTGAATGAAAAACAGTCAGAGGGAGAACTGACCTTGTTATTGGTTTCACAGTGAACAAGGGCTTCTTTGTAAAATTTAATTGCTTTTTCATAGTTTCGCTGGGCTGTTGAATGTTTTGCAATCTCAGCACAAATCTCAGCTGCTAACTGTTTCTGTGCAGGAACTGCATCCAGCTGTTCTACTTGAGCCCGTTTAAGCACTCTGCCTTGTAATTCCCGAGCCTGGTGTGGGGAAAGCAGTGAGCAGTCAAAAATTGTCAAAGGAATTAATTTCATTTATCTACTATAAAATAGTTTACTTGTCTTTTTTTTTAAGAGAAGGAAGCACTAATACTATTCTGCTTCTTACAGCCCTACCATTTTGCCTAGCAGGAAATTAGAAATAAAACACAAAATAACATCTGGAGAGAACTTCCAGCATCTCTCTGAAAACCAAGGGAAGAGACCTGTTTAAGACATTTAAGTTAGTCCTGCTGAAATCAAAATGCAGATGTTTTTGTGTAAATGAATGTGGCATCAAAAGGAAAAGGAACAGGAAAGTATTTCAAAGAGAATGGATACAAGGAAGGACAGTATTGAGGGCAGTAGAAAAAACAACAAAAGAACCCCAAAAGGACAGAAAGTTTTTTGAAATGTGATATAGTGAGAAACCTGGAAGAACTAAAGAAGTAATGAAAAGAGTAAGAGAAGGAGACTGCTTAGGCAGAATTTTACTAAAAGAGAATTGGGGGAAAAAAAGTCAACTTTGAGAAAGAAAGAAGTACATTATAAGGAAAAAATAAGTAAGAATTTAACAAAGAAATCTTACCAATATTGGTATTGAAACCCTCACATACAATTATCTTTCTAACCAGTCTGCAGACTTTTCTTGCTGGTCAGATGATGCTACCAAGGCTTACCATTTCTGTTACCTTCACTTTCACAGAGTGGAGGTATAATAGAACAGAAAGTACTGACCACATCTCTTGCTAAACCTTTTTGTTGAGAAAGCATTTTCTAAGCGATTAAACCTCTAGCGTCCAACTTTATTCTTTCAAGCCTCAGCCTGAGGGATAATACTGAACTGCAGAATGAACAGATTATTGCTATTTAATACTAATACTGCAGTTCAGCAGTACAACAAAACAACAGGTAGCCATTGAAAGCTGTTCCATTTGCTCTGTGAATGGTTTTCAATGCTGAGCTAAAGATACGTAATCTAGCTGCCCTCATGGCCAATATAATTTTCACCTGATATGCTAAAACGATACTCCACACACAAAGGAAGGCAAAGTAAGACTGCAGGCTTGCAGTAAAAACCTGCATTCTGATCTAAAATTCAGATAACACTGCTTGCAAAAAGCTCAGAGTGTGTAACACCTTATGTACTTTACATTTCACAGCAGTCACTGGTGCTCTATCCCCAGCATACACTCATTTCCACATTCACAAAGATATTATGGTTCGAATAGGGACAAAAATGAAACCAGAATTAAACATGAGGATATTGCAAGTTTTCACAGGTATTTTTGTTTCCTCTTTACCTGTTGTAATGAAACAATAGCTCTGTCAATCTTCTCCATTTTGCTGTAAATTTTTGCCAGAAGTACCTGGTAACGAACATCTTCCATCAGAGAAGACAACTCATTAACTGTAAGAATGACAAACAAACATTATTCTTGAAGGAGCTGATCCTTCAAGAGTCAAAGTAAAGGAAGGAAGTCAAAGTAAAGTTAAAGGAAAAAGAAGCTCATCACATCCTCCAGGAAAGAGCTTACATGAAAAATTCACAGCTCCATCTTACTTATTTAGAATTGTGATCTGACTTCGTGCATTGCTGGTGGGCAGAGTATGTTGGTAGTAAGCAGAGTAAACATTACAGACTACAAACAAAGTGAGATTTAAGGCCAAAGATAATGAAAGATGCAAACAGAATAAAAAAAAATTGACTGTGTCGTCTATTAGCATTTTCAGATTCTCTTTCAGAATGACAGAAAAGATTCTGATGTAAGTGGACAGGAAATAAAGCCATTCCTGACGTTTCTTGTCTAAATCCTCCTCAAAGTCAATGAAAAATGTCCAGATTGATACAATGTGTTACTCTACTTGCAAAAAGCATGAGACTGTCCAATGAAATTTCTAGCCAGACCTCAAATTATGCTTCTTTTGCTAGAGTCTTGAATAGACATGAATGCAATAAATATTTCAGTATCTACTTAAAAGCAGCAGGCTGCTTTTGAATAATGGTTAAAATAAATATGCATAAATTAGTATTTGAAGAATTCAAGCCTTCCCTGGCTTAAATTTATTTTACTCTACTGGCAAAGCAGTCCCTTGAGCACAGTTCCACATTAAAATATAGACGTGACCAAAAATTTTGTTTTATCTTCATTAAAATTAAGGAGTTTCTAGAACTATATTCTATCAGAAAACTGATCTTTAAGGTGCTGTAATTGTGACATGCTATTTTAAATCGGAGATTAGACTGTGTAACTTAAACCATGTAAGATCACTCTTTTCAGTGTATTTCCTGTAGTACACTTTTTTCCCCACAAAGGATATTCTAGCATTTCCAATAAAAAATTATTAAATCATTCAATAATTTTCCCAATCAGCCAAAATAAACATTCTTCTCTCAGAGAATGTGTATGCATCAAAACAGAAAAACAGACATCAAAAAAAAGACTTTTTACTTCATTTTAAGGCAGAAGATAAGATTTTAAAGTACATGGGGCAAACTGTATTTACTGTTAATTATTTTTTCACACTAGAAAAATCAAGCTGTCTTGAGTATGACTACTAAATTAGCCAGATCCTCAAAGGCTTAACTAGGACAGGAATACAATGTTAAATCAGAGGACTCTTTCAGTAAGAAGTAGTACAACATTAAATCAGAGAACTTTCTCAGTAAGAGTAAGCAGGATGGAAAATCAACATGCCCCTGCAAAGAATGAAAGTGATATAGTGACATAAGAAAACCTTACAGAATGGACTACTAATAATAATGCTTCTCTATTCAGACAGCCACAAAGGTTAACAAATGTAATTAAACCACTGAAAAAAGGTGCCCATGAACTCATTTACTCCTTAGAGTCATGCAGAAAACACAAATAACAGTAGAAATTTTATGTTTTCCTGTGAATTAATAACAGTCCTACCAGGCTCATGATTTAAAGCTTGCTGAAGTACTTTTTCTGCCTGTTCATACTGCTTCAGTTTCATTAAAAGCTCAGCCAAATCATAGCAAAGGAAGTTCTGACCACTTCTCACTGCAGCCTCATAGTAATCGATTGCCTTGAAGAAAGAAGCAAAAATTTGTGTCTAATTTAAAGACAAATCTTAAAGAAAACAACCTTGTTACTTAAGTATTTAATGGCCTTTTTTTTTTAATTTTCTTTACTTTTTTTTCAATGGAGAAGTAATAAAACATGGGTTTCAGTGCAGGCCCAAACCCACTACAAGTCACCAGAACTACAACAGATTTGAATCCACCAATGTGTGGATCTACCAACTGTGCCTTTGGCCAGATGATCTGAAGGGAATCTACAAACTTACTTTCAGGATAAAATGCCTATTTTAGCACTCTGAAATATAATACTTTTACCCAAGCAAAGCCCACATGCTGAAACAGTACTCAACTAATCTAATACAGTACTTATAGAATACCTTTGAGTAGTCATGTGTTTTGATTAGGGCTTTTCCAATTTTACTTGCTAAAGATGGATCTTTTGGATTTTTCTTCAAGGCCTGCTCATATACTTCTACGGCTTCATCAGGCTTCAACAGTAAAATATAAACACATGTAAGTCAAAGATTAAGAAAAAAGGTGTATAAAGAAAACAAAATCTGGTAACAATTATAGGAATGACTGCCAAGCACTACTGATTCATAAGCTACAATACTTCTGAGAGAAGAATGGTTACTATAAACCTGCAGGAAATGTAAAGCCCATGTAAATTAACATTACCATGCTAAAACAAAATATGGAGAGACATGGCAAACAAATGAGTTTGAATAAACATTATTTTTTCACTGCCATTTCTCTACTACTATCTTCACTGGTTAACAAAGAGGTAGATGTAGTAGTGCTGGATCTGTATTTCTCCTCTAGCCATGTTATAGCAGATTAAACAAATTCCACTTTCTGTGATAATTTTTCATTAAGGAGAAAACTACACACAAACATTAACATGAAAACAACCATTAATTATCTACAGATCTCCAAACTAGTAATCTAAACTATCAGTTGCATGTCCTAACTCGATCTGGTTTTTAACACATGAATTTAAACATGTAGCCTTCAAATTCTTATGTCCACTTGACTACTGCCAAACCTAAATAGCATTTCCAGTTCATCAAGAAAGCAAAGGATGCAAAGAATGAACAGGAACTAGACAATTAAAAAATTAATGTAAAGCCATCAGCATGAAAACTAAGTTACCTAGAATTATTCTAAGTTTCAGAACACTGTTCTAAACATCTCCAGCTTCTGTGTGATTTCAATTTAGCTCTCACTCTAGATGTTTATCTTATGAGGCAGTATTGCTCTAGAAAGCATTCCCTCCTTGACTTTCACCAAGTAAGCTTTTAGAAGAAATGTATTTTCAGCAGTTTTTAATTTAAACATTTACTCATAGTCAAAATTTATTGTTTTATATCCTAAAGCAGTTTCTGTTTGACAAACATCAATCAATAAGAGCCAGCATGCCACAATGTTTCAACTAGACAAAGTCAACAAACTACTCAAATACTCCATTCATCTCTAGCAAGCACTCACCTCTTGAATATTCATGTATGCATCACCAAGAAGAAGAAAAGTATGAGCACTTGGCAGTTTTTCTACTAGGTCCCTGGAAACAGAAGACAAAACCTTGCTCAGTATTTAACACGTCAATACTGGTATCTAATCAAGAGAAAGGCACAACAATTTTATCCTCTGCAGATTTTAGGTTTCTATTTCTGAAAATAAACCAAAAAAAATCTGAAATATCTTTTCAAAATAAGACTTCCAATTATCGTTTTAAAAGTTACCACATTTGCTCAAATGAGTTAATGTCACTAAATATTTCTCATTTATTGCAGTAGAAATAAAAAATGAGTTCACCACACTACCAGTAAACATCTAGAAAACTACGCACATCACAAACTTTTACCTATAGCAGGCAACATACAACTTCTTATCTTTCCTATACTGAAGATAAATATCTGCCATTTTTTCTTTAGCTTGTACAAAGTAAGGCTGTTCAGGTGTAATATTGCGGAGCATAGTCAAGGCATGTTTCACATCTCCTTGAGCAATTGCCAGATCTGCATTTGCAATCACAACTCTTAGCTCCTCGGGTGTTCCAGAAAATTCATTCATGGCATCTTGGATGACTATAGCAGCTTCATGCTGCAAATAATAAAAGGAATAGAATTAATTTAGTTCCTGTGATCGAACTGCCAAAAATAAAGACATTATAAGCATTTATGGGCATTATGCAAACCAGCCAAAAAAACCACAAAAAACATAAACCATAGTATTCACTTGTTTCACCATAGTATTTTTGATTTTTTAAAATAAAACTCCTGTGATATGGACTACTATAAAAAGTTTTAGTACAGCAAATTACATTTGTGTTGCATATAAACAAGTACATACTCAAACTTCAGCTAGAGAATGTCTTTACCACCTTGCTCCAACAGGTCCTGCTTTGAGCAGGCTGGCCTCCAAACTACAGGACTGTATGGCTTCTCTTATATTCTTATACATACGTAGTGTCTATTGCTTATCCAGACGCAGCTGATAGTAGGGATGCTGCTACACAAAGATAAGGACATGATCCAAAACTACTGCTAATAGCATTCTGATAACAAAACAGGGATCTACATCCCAGCAAATGAACAGTAACAGTGTGAAATGGTTTTTGTAGTCTCAAAATTGAGCACCTGTAAACAGTGTTTTTCTTTGCTCTGTACAATTTAAGGTACTTAAGTTCTCAAATCAGATATTCACATACTGGAAATTTTACTAAGCAAATCCTCTTGGTAAAAGAAGTGGTTTTCTATTCTGAACTAATAGAAATGGGAATGGGAAGAGGAAATTGTTTTCAGGTGTGTTTTGTATTTTAGCAGGTTTGCCGTCTTACCGGTTCTCCATTCAAGTGATGAGCTTCTACCAACTCTAGGAACACAGACACACGATCACTTGCATCAATTTCAGTACTTTTTCCTTTTGTTTTTGAGGAAGCTGTAGGTTTTCTCATTCCAGGCAAATTCCTTGCCATCTGTAAGGTTTTAATAGCTTCTGATATTTCTCCCACCTTCTTGTGGGTTTGGGCCTTAATTAAGTGATACACAGGATGTTCTCTCACCTAAAAAAAGAATAAGATAAAGAGTTTCCAAATTTTACTTGATGTAAAGTATTCAAACCCCTTGCAAGATTTTTTTTTAATATTGACTTTGGTTTCTTTTTTTCCTCCAAATATACACAAATTCAATTTCAGAAATTTACTTGCGAAAATATAAGAATTGTCAGAGTACACAAACTAGTAATTTAGTAAGTTTTTAATTACAAAGAAACTATTACAAGGGATGAGACTTTGGGACAGAACAACATTAATCGCTGCTTTATTTTAAACTAGACTGAATTTTAAGGTATTCTGAGAGTCTCCCACACTGCTGCATGCATACTTCACCAGGCTATTAATTAAAGGAAATACACAATCATTATTTGGCACAAGTCCTGCATGCTATTCTTCACCTTCCTAAAACATCACATGAAACAAAAAGTCTATAAGAGAAATACAGCTCTGTGAAATGGCAAGGACCTCAATTAGGTAACTAATTAGATAATAATCTTCAGCTTTCTTGTATCACTTGGAGAAAGAAAGTAAGACAGGACATGCTTGCAAAGAAATGGTAGTTTCCAGCTAAGTGGTTTCAAGACACTTGGGCACAACTCAGACCTAATGAGTGGTGTGTGTGTACTGTGTTCCCAGCTCTCTTCTAATCCTACATAAAGTTCCACTGATGTCAACAAATCAAAAATCCCATACTGTAATGTGTAAGACCCGTGAAGTGTAACTTGTGAGGTGTTAGTTTTGTCTTCATGGTCATTTCTTTGATAAATATTCAGGTATCACATTCATATAAACATTTATATATTAAATTTGTAGCGGAAGAGTTATAAAAAGTTCAGTTAAAAATTATTATATACAAAAACAGACAATTTCAGATGACTGACTGAATAAAATTATTTCATTATTTTGTTAAACTCACCTCAAAATTATGGCTTAGACAAAGTTCCAAGGACTGAGAACACAGCTTGATATTGTTTTGAGCCAAATACACCTGGGCCATCAGTAAGTGTGCATCTGCATAAGAAGGGTTCCTTTCCAGACAGTAATGTAGATTACTATGGGCTGCTTCAATATCCCCTAGGAAGTGGGGAAAGGAAGGGAATGTGAAAAAGCAGTTGATATGAAATACAGCTATATATATATATATACACACACATACAAATATACACACACACACATATATATATGTTATATACATAGCATTTTTATTTACCAAATTGTTTTAAAATGAATGTCAGTATCCAGTGAATAAACTCATATAATATAAGTATAATAAGGTTATGACATGAAATCAAAAGCAGTCAAAGTATGGTATTTTCTCATTGCTCCATCTGTAAATCATTCAATAAATTAACTTTTTGGGAAACAGTAGATAAAAAAATACTGTATTTATAGGTCTGTACAATTAAGATACTCTCATATAAAGGACAAAGAAGTGAAGAGCAAATGCTCTTCACTTAGTTGTAACAGTGTTCCGCAGTGAAAGAAAAATATTCATTATTATTTACAAGTATGAAATTAATTTTTTATATTAAATAAACTAAGGAGGCAGTTAATCACCTATTCATATAACTATTACCTGACAAGTACTTCACTTTTGCAATTAAAAAGACAGCCTGTTGAAGACCAGGCACAGTTTTTACAACAGTTTCAAGAACTGAAGCACAGTGCTTGAGAAGTGGTGAAGGAGACTGCCCAGGACTTGCAGGCTAGGAGCAAAAAAACCAAGTAAGTAACCCAAAAAGAACTCCAACAAACTAACAAAAAACAGCATTTGAGTCAACAGGTTTTAGAGCAGATTTCTTTTTAAGTCTAAGCTTCATTTTAAACTCCAATGAGCATTAGCAAAGCCTTGTTATTTCCTTCAGTCAAAGCAGCTGTTGTTGAGAAGAAATATAAAAACAAGTTTGAAATTTAAGGGGGCAACCTCTTGATATCAGCAGGAACACAAGACAGCCTCAGACTTCAAGGACAATAAAACATTTCAGACCTGACATACGCAGAAGAGTCAAGCCATAAACATTCGGTTAAACATTATGAATTACCAGGCCAACTCATCCAACACAGCAGTACCATGAACTAAATTTCAAGAAAGCTGAAGTTGGAATGAATGATGAGAAGGTTGAGAAGAAAAGGTTCTGGTCCTGTCATGCCTACCCTCATCCCACACCACAGAACATATCCATACTGCACAGAAGCTGAAAAATAGCTACTTTCATGCAAACCGCTAGTACAATATATCACGTTTTAACTGCTCTTTATCAGAAACATTATTCCTTCCTTTCCCTCTATTACTTAGCTAGTTGCTGGTTTATACATTAAAAAAGGAGAAGGCAACCTAAACATCATTCTGTTCACAAATAGTATTTTCACAGGACCCAAAACCAAAATGGAAGCCTTCACCACCTAGCTAACCACACTTTCAAACACCATGCGGTCCTTTTTTGCAATAAAGAGATAAAGGAAACTTCAGCAAAAGCCCATCTTTTCTTCTGAAATCCTTTCTATGGAAAAAAATTCAGAAAAGCAGTTTTAACTCCAAATTAAAAACCATCATTGCCGTTCAATATTTCTGGAACGTATCCCAGGGAAATCTTCAGATAAGAGCAAAACCTCAAAACTTCCTATCAAAACCGCAAAAACTTCCTATCATCACCACCTGTGACATGAAAACGTCACTGCTACTCATCTTTTAGACTTTCAAATATTGTCACTTTCTTACAGATGGTGAGGCAGTTCATAACAATGGAAAGCTACTTGTTTTCCTGTTAAGATTTTAAAACTCTAGTAAACATATTTAGGGAAAAGTTCTATAATTAGGCTAGAAATAATGACAGAATAACAGAAGTCAGCTCCTAGCTATTTCAGAAGAATAATTTATTTAAGGAAGACACTATTTAAAGAAAATGTGTTTCTTCTGCTTTAAAGATGTCAGGTCCCCATTCAATTTATTAAGTTTTACCTGCCTTTGTTGCCAAAACTAGAGCACACAAATTCAGCCACAGAAAATTAAGCCACCCAAGTAAGTGGGATTTTTCACCAGAATGAACAATAACATAAAAAGGCAGTATTCCACTGATTTTTACCAACACACAAAAGAAAGAATTTATGTATATTGAAAAGATATCCTAAGCCAACAAAAATATTTAATGAATAGGGTGGTCAGTGTGAACATCCTAGTTTCATAATGAGATATCTCTATTCACTGCATTATTACAGTTTCCTAAGAAATACTAAGACAGTACAACTACACACACAGAATGCATTGAATAGATATCCCACGTCTCCTCAGGTGTCATTATTGCCACTTGCTCACATCACAAAATGCGTATTTTTATAATTACTTTGACTAAACAGTGGTGTAATATCCCAAAACATACTCTTACTTCAAATAAATTCACCTTTTAAAAGGGAAAATTTTCTAGTTTTTGCTTCATGATTAACTGTTCCCAAAATGAAAAATTCCCATTCTCAGACAGATGCGATCTACAGGCGCTTACCTGTGCCGGACAAAAATTAAGATATTCTCTAATAATTTCTAGCAAGAAATCAGGGTTTAGTTTTTCAAAATATTCCACACCAAGAGGAAATCCATGCAAAGATGAAAAGTGAGTATCCAGAACATCATTCAATAAAGCAAAAACATCTTCTTGTCTCTTATGTTTTTTCATAGCTAGGACTGCATGCAGGAAAGATAATTCCTACAGAAAAGAAAAAACAAACACAAAATCCCAAACATTCTGGATATTCCAGATACATTTATCTGTTACTCATACAATACTACATAATTACTAATGTTAGCCACTTTATATTTAGGGATACTCTAAGACATTTAGTATGTTGTAAAGGATACTTGATGATTATTCTATCAATTCATTCCTTTAATTTGTGCAAGAACGTTTACATTTGTCTGATCACAAAATCCTGAAAATAATTAACATTTGTCCTTCCCTGACATTTCAAACTTACATTCAGAGAAAAAACACAGCTACAAAGTGATGATGTTTTTGCTCTGCAAGCAAACAGCTTGGTTGCCAAGTTAAACAACACATTGACTTAAATAGAAAGAAAAACTGAAACTTAGACTTAACAGTACTCCATTAAGAAAGCTCTACTCAAGTGACTGAAATACAGAATGTGTAATAGTTAGAAGGCTACAGTTCAGATTGTAATCAAAGTATCTCAGTAAAGAAAGATGCCTCCTACCCCAGATTTCCCAATGGACTGTTGAATTTCATTAAGAAACTCCAACTGATGCTCTGCATCTTCTAATTGCCCTTGTATTAGCTGGCAACGGATAATTCCTGTAATACATGGAAAGACTTTATTGCCAGTTCATCTTCCTAGTCAAGCACATGCTTTCTTTTCCAGAACTAACTTTTCCTCTCCTCAACCTCTTCATAAAGCAGTGACAGGAAAAGAAAGAATGGATCAAGACTTTATTTACACTCCATTTTCTTGACAGAAATGGGACTTACTATAAAGTGGGGTTTTTTTGCATGCAACACATACATCCAAAGTATGATGTTTTGACTTGATCACGGTTTTCAAGCTAATTTGGACAAAATAAGGACATGGACAGCTTGTTCTGTCATGCCCTTGATTTTCTTATTTTTGTAACGCCTAAGAGTTCTCCAGTTCTTTGGTACTACAGAAATTAAATAATAAAGTAAGTGAAATACAGCAAAATGTCTGTTCCTACTATTTCTTTGGGAGCTCTAATTTAGAACAGAAAAGATTAATTTTTCAATAAGGAAGACCAAAAGACATATTCAATAAAGCAACACTGTTGCCACAAGGAAAAAAGCACACAATGAATCTGAAAAAACAACCCAGTGCTCCTGTTCTAATAGTTCTAGATTTTCCTAGTACCAGTAATAGGAAAATTTGACCAAGAAACATTGTCTACTTTCAATCAAATCAAAAGGAAGTGTAAGACCTTACCAGTTAGTGCAGAAACACTTGTTTCATCAAGTGTCATAGCAGTCTTGTACCATTTCTGAGCTTCTTTCACTTTCCCTTGTAAAATCATTTGGTAGCCAAGTTCAGTAGCAAACTCTGCATTGTCAGATGCCAAATCAAATGCTCTTTGTACTAAGGTTTGTGTATGCTGAAGGATGAGCTGGTTCCGGCCACACTAATGGTAAGAACAACCTTTAAGCCTTAAGCTTTTCTCAGTTTTCAGATTCAATTAGACAAACACACTGAATATAGCCAGATCAGCAGAGACAACATCATCTCATGTAAGAATAAATTAAGCCTGTAGTAATTCTATAAAAACTATGACATTAATATGGGTTGGATTCAAACATAAATATACAATACCATACAATAACCAATAGTTGCTTTGAGTGCTTCTTTACAGCAATTTTTGATAAATACAGAGATTAAAGAAACCTTCACTTTCAAGGTTACGTGATTAACCTTGTCAGTTTTGTACAGTAAGAAGATGGTTGGTGAATATTTCAGTGTATTTTCACTGTTTCTCACTTAAAAGTAAGCAGTAAAACCATTTTTGGAATGAGATGGCTTAAACATCGTAATTCATGCTGAATACAGGACATGAAAAATGTGGTTACCAAGGCTACATGAGTTAATCCATTTAAATTGTCCACAATTTTCTACTTTTTAGTAGATATTTAACATCTGCCTACCAAAAAATAGAAGAAAACCAGGATATATAGATAGCTGTATGCTGCTTAAGGGAAAAAAAAGCATACTCACTGTTCTACTGAAAGCTAAAGCCATTTTACAGAATAGCTCAGAATTACGTGGTTCTAATCTATCCAGTGCTTTAATGAGGTCTCCCAGTCTTGCTGAAGCCTTGGAGAAAAAGGAATAATATAATAAGTAATAGAAAGAATTAACAAATTAGGACAGTCAAACAGTTTTCACTATAAACTGCTCACATTTTTACTATGCACTAATATCTTGAAATGTAAATTCTGAGGTTTTCAGGCTGAAGAGTTAGACTTGAGAATTCCTATGCCAATACTTTGGAATAGTAAAGTGACAATAAAGCAGACCGTGTGTCCTTTATCCATGCTCTAAAAAGGTGAAAGGCTTGAGCTAAGTCTGGTATAACAGAGGAGTCCCACAAAGCAAGATAGTCTGAGGAATCTGATCTGTGAATCCTGTTTGGGCTTCAGTGTGATACAGACACACATGCTAAAAAGCAAAGCACTTCCAAGTGCTCAGACTTTTAACGTAAGTTTCTCAAAACACCTAGGGGGATTTCACACACACATAATAATAAGGTAAATAATAAGGTACTCAGAGTTTTTTAATATGATTTTAGACGCAGGCACCTGAAACGTGTAAATCTAACAGGCCTTGAAATTTTTCCCTAGACATTGCTCTTAGTTTACATATGACATTTTACTCCAGAATCTTTAGTAAACACTCTACCATGTCCAGCAAGGTTCCTTCCTGAATGGCTTCAATTGGAGTCAGCAATTCTTACTATTTCTTCATATTTCCCATGACTGTGCACAAGACTTAAATTATTTGATTGTAAGGAGACTAATGACTGAGTTCTTTGCAGTAACTGAAAATGTGTTAAGCAACATAAATACTTTTTCTTCTACAACTTGAAAACACCTACAACACAATGAAAACATTTTTTTTTGCCAACTTTCCATTTAAATTATACCAGTTTTTGCATAATGGGAAAAAATAGAGAATGAATTTTTGGTGACAATTTAGATCAGCTATTTTAGAACTTCCTGAAAAAATGGCACAAGTGCTGTACATACAAAATACATGCATACAGCCCTGTGCAAGAAATGGTTCTTGGGAGTAGAAGGAAAAATAGTGTAGAATGCTTAAAGCTGAAAAAAACCCACAATAATTGTCAAAAAATGGTGAACAAAACACTGGTGTAACAACTATGACCTGCTTCCAAAATCTATCACTACAAGACCTCATAATTTCCCTTATTTCAATTAATAGAATATTTTAAAATAATGAAAGGCTTACAATAACTTATGAATTTATCAAAAGAGCATTTATGCAAAAAAGATCACTGTATGATTCAAATCAACATGATTCAGTCAGCTGTCCAGATCAGATTTTTGTTTGGCTTGACACCTCTTCTCTGGAAAGATGAAGGTTAAAAGTTATCATTTCCTTCGCATCCAGAAAACACCACGGCAATAAGCTAAAGTAGCCACTCAAATCAGAATAGGTGAATGTATCTCCTGCAGGTTACTGCAGCACAGGACCGGCCAAAGTATATGAGGAGAATACATAAAGAAGATAGCCTTTGTAGGGACTAGACGCCACATGCACTATGTTGTGCTCAACATTCTGCTAATAAAAACTCACCTCAGATATATTTCCTCCCCTGCAAAGATGATGCAGGGCCTCCATTCTTATGGCTTCTAAATTGAGGGGATCTTTCTGCAATACTCTAAAGCCAAACAAAAGGTGAATGTAAAGAAACCAAACTAAACACTTGCTCAATCATCTATTTTATCCTAAAACAGAAATAGGGTAACTTGTATTTCACAGCCATTTTACATTGTGGATCTCAACCAAAAGCACAGCTCTTATTTCATGCCTATCTCATGAAAGATCCTCTTCCATCCAAAACGGATTCATGTATCAATGTAGCATCCTCCTACAATTGGAAGGCTGGCTTCTAATAAAACTTTATTTACTTGAAATTTATTTTTAATAAACTGATGCAACTAATTCAGATTCATTAACAATGAATGGAAACCTATCTACTTTTGTTTCAAAGTGTCCTTTGGGTGTAAACAGGGCAAGAAAAGAACTTAGTGGTGTGCCACTTCATACTCAACCTATGTGCTGTTTCAATTGTCTGCTCCCAGTCCTGCAAGGCGAGTTGTAGCTTCATTTTCTTTATGAATGCAGGAATGAAGTTTGGGAAGTTTGCAATTATCTGGTTCACAATTTCCAGAGCTCCTGAATAATTCTGTCGGACCTCAAAATACTGTGCCTAATGGAAGGAAGAGAAGCCATATCAACAGCCTGCACACTCACACAGGTGAGAAGATTCAGAAATTCTTTCATATAGAAACCAGGAAAAAGAGCTAGAGAGAAAGAACTCTTTCCTGAAGTAATTGTTTTACCGGAGTATCAACCACAACTAGACATATTGCAACTATCAAATAGCACAGGATGATGTGTAAAGCCTGGTGTGTGTGGTAAGTGCTCTGGAACAAAGGTAACTGCAGTATTGACAACTTACTAGTCAGTTGCAAGCCAGAAATAGACAGACGTAGCTGAAGAGTTAAAATTGTTTTATTAGGTTTCAAATACCTTTGTATGAAGTATCCTACAATTTTAGTATATTTAACACAACCTACTGATGAAACATTTATTCAAGCTCTGAGGCACGTACCATGCAAAAACGCACACTCAGCACATAACTATTGTTGTTGCCAGAATTAACAATTTCCTAACTGTTATGCGATTTACAGGGTATTCCAAATACAAAACTTTCTGAGTCAAGAATCAGAGGTTTAAATTAATTAAAGTAGAAATAAATTTAGGATTTAAACCCTGTTTTGCTTTGATGCTTTGAATTTACTTACCATATTCCAGGTGACTGTATGTGTGCTGTTTTATTTTGTCTTTTTAAGACAGAAATTATGCAAACACAGTAGATTTTGAGAGCTCATTTTTTAAGCCCTAGTGAGATTCATGTCTCACTACATTTGACATACACTAAGTAACTACATTTGACATATACTCTTAATCTAATTCAATGGTCCACATGCAGCCAAGCACACACACCTAACCAAACACCATTTTGCACACTCTCCTGAACTTCAGTCTTCCAATATTCATTGAACAATTTAGCTTTGGAATACTAAACAAACACCATGTTAATGAGCAACAATGTCTGCGATATAAAGTAATATGCTCTGAAACAGCAAATGTGTAAAGAAAACAATTCATGCCACTCCTTTAATGAAATATAATCATTGATTATTACATAAACACAAGCTGTGCAAGAATAACAACTTAAAAAGAGTGTTAACGATATTAAAAAAAATCACACTACAGTGTTTAACTACTGCATTTTCGCACACAGCAATTCTGCAATGTGCATAAGTGTTCCATGCAAAAAGGAAGAGACTACACATTTTTACATTTTCACGTGATTTGAAACTCATTGTATACATATAAATAGAAAGGTTTTCTCGTGCGCATAGCAAAATCGTAACAACAGTACACATTTAGATTGACTGAATTTAAACTATACCTTTCTTTTCACATTGGTGTCTAAAGAACCCAAAAGTACCTACAGGGTCTGAGCTGTATCTGTGTTCCTTGGACAAGCTCATTATGCACCAATCTTATCAGCATCTCTCCAATCACTCTACAAGACTAAGATAACATTTAGGAAGAGTTAAAATAGTGAAGTAAACTTACTTTACCAAGCAGTGCAAAAACATGATTGCCTTCCTGCAGTGCTTCATCAAAGTATTTCAGAGCTTTTTTAATGTGAGTTTCTTTCCCACAGGTGAGATCAAGCCATGCTTTCAAAATTAACCCCTGTTAACAAAATACAAACTGGAATTCTTCGCTAACTAGGTAATAGAAAATTACATTAGATATAGTAAGTAGAAATAACTTAGAGGACTCAGAATATCTATTTTAACTGCTTCAGAGGCATAATTATAACCAGTTTTTAGCATAACCTAACATTTGGGTAATTCATTCCAGAGTTAAATTAACCAAATAGTATATTTACTTAGAGAATTAGAAAAAAACACCAGTGGCACCTAACAAGTCTAACATGCTCAGCAGTCACAACAAAACCTCATAAACATGACCACATTAGACAGAATATTTTCTGCAAACATTTCAGCACAAGGTTTTCTTAAGATTTCGTTTATATGAGACACTGAGAAACATACTGGTGCTGCAAAAATGGAGAAACTTGAGGTTTTTCTTCTACTTTCTGATTAAAAAGAAAAGCTTTTATGTGCAAGGCAAAACTCTTGACATTTTTCAAATCCTCAAAAGTATTATTAGAAAGAACACCTAAACAATTAAAAGGCAAAATGTGTCTTTTCACTGAAGAACTTACTACTTATAATGAATGAAATTTATTTCTCTTATGTGTTCCAAACATTAATTGTAACTTAAGTAAATAAAATCTATTTTGAAGTGCTGAATTATTAAATCAAATTATGACTGCCATCAAAACAAAAACTTAAAATATAAAATATCACTAGCTCTTTCAGAACATAAAGAAATGGGCCCAGTATTTAAAACTCAAAGTTTAGTAGAAAAGCCATATTTTGTAATTGCTAACAATCAGGGTCATGATTTTGTTATGCAATGGAGACTGGCTGAACTTTATATACTCCAGCATAATTTTAAAGAAAGGCAGATGTTGTACTTCTATACAAGGAATACATCAACTATCTTATCAAAATAAGTGTATACTAAACAAACCTTATTTCACCAAGTTTAAACATTCTGAACCACCTCACAAAAAATCTGATGTAAACATTTAAATATAATTTCATATTCCCAAACTAGAAAAAGAGCTAATCATAAGAGAACATCTAAAAAAAAATTCTATATATTTAAATACTAATGTACTTTTTCTTTTCTATGCATGTGTCTGTAAAAAAATAAATTAATTACTTTGAATATTTTTAAATACTTCAGCTGGAAATATGTCACACCAAGCAACATACCCAAACAGTATTTCCTAAGAATAAAAACAAGCAAACAAAACCAAACTACCATCGTTTCAATAAGCAAAGTCATAAATACTGCTATTTTACCAAAATAACCTATCCTTAGTCTTTTTAGGAACTACCATATTATTGCTTTGATGTCCTTAATTATTTCTTCATTAATGTAAGTTATTTCTACATTAGTATAATTAGACAATAAATTAGTTCTTATTTAAAATAACTACCAATTTAAATTAATAATCACTGTTAGTTTGAAAGCTAAGCCATTACTTAAATCACACTTTCAGAAACTAATGTTTAGAATAGTTGCAGATTTCTAACTCCTGTAACAGATCAGACATAAAACTATAAATTACAAATTGAACAATGTACTGAATCACACAGCAGAACGTTTGTTTGATATTACTGTAAAAGAATGCATTCAATGTTAACAGCTCTGCCTCAAAGATGTTTACAAAAAATAAGCCAAATTTTTTATGTTTCTCTCCTTGAACTGAAGCTGATACCTCCTTTAAAAAATAACAGTAGGTTTTCAGAAACCTCTTTAGAGATTCAAGATTTTAATGAATTGTGATGTCTCTATATAAGTGCCAAAGACAATGCTATATATAACACTTATTTCAGTAAAACCCTAGGCAAATGTTGCCTTTAACAACAGCTAACAATTTGCATCCCCAATCCTCCAGAGGAGGATTGAGCCTTCAGATCCAGATGTCTCCCTCTAGTGAGACTATCATGCTTATTTTTTTGCTAGGAATTATGAGGCTTGGTATCAAGTGGCAATACTGGCTTAAGTGCATATTATTTCCATTTATTGATTTATTTTCATTTATTAAGACATTATTTACTATTTATTAACTGAAAATTAATATCAGTCAACAAAAAAAATTATGGGAATTTACTCAGCTGTGTCAAATGAATTTACGACAGTTAAGAAGGAAAGCACTAGAACACAAAATAGTTCAGGATAACTCCCAAACAGCATTAATGCCGTAAGTCTAGCTTCAGAGTATGCATTATCCTATTAATCTTTTACATTACAGAAAGATAAGAATCAGTTACCTCTTTACCACCACCAGAAACTTTGATCATTCTATCAACATATTCACGGGCTTTGTCCTCACGACCAAGATGCCACAGAAACAAGCCAGCATAGTACAGAGCCTCATGTCCTGCTGTTTTACGTTGTTCCTTCAATCTTGCATCCAACTCCAGAATAGCATCTCGATCTGAAAAGGTTTTGTTCAGACCTTTTGTTGACAGCCTCTCAAAATATTATAAAAGAACACCACGTAAGCCAAGGGCTTCCAAAGCAAACACTGTTTCTGTACTGGACATTGAAAAACATGCAGACAGTCCCACCCAATTAGTAATATTTATCAGGTACAGATAGAAAAGGCAGAAGAGGGTTCCCAACAACACAGTTGATGGGGAGGTCCAAGAAGTGGGGAAGTCCCAGATGACTGATGGTTAGCCAATGGGATGTCCATCTAGAAGGGCAGGAAGGAAGGTCTGGGAAACTACAGGCCTTTTAACCTGACCCTGGTGTCAGGGAAGATCACAGATCAGGTTATTGAGTGTCATCATACAGCACCTACAGGACACCCAGGGGATCAGACCCAGACAGGCACTGGGAAAGGCAGAACCTGCCTGGCCAGTCTGATCTCCTGCTATGACAATGGTGACCCACCTAATGAATGAGGGAAGGGCTCTCACTTTCACAGAGTCTTGAGATCCACAACAATTTTGCTGTCCTGCAATATTAATCCTCAGGGACTCAAATAAGAGTAATGCCATTAGTCAGAGCTGTTTCACGTCAAATTGTTTAACAAACTGTCAGCAGCAGCTGTAAACCTCCATAGTGAGAAAGATGCTGCAGCAATACTTTAACAACCACTCAATGTACCTGATAAACCTACTCTTATTTTGAGAATGTAATTCCTAAGAAAATTATTCCAGCTTTTAGGCTGGGGAAAGGAATACAAAAACTCGCAAAATTCTTTTCTACATCTGTATAGTCAGGATAACTTAAAAGATAGAAATGGCATGGCTTTAAAGACTTTTCAAGCTGCAGTTCTACTCAAAAGTACAAATATCAGACATGAGTGAACAACAATCACAAGAAGTTTGATTCAATTTTTCTCTTCCTTCAAAGATTCTTCATCACGGCAGATAAGTCAGATTTTGTGTGGGGGTGTGTATGTGTTTTATTTTAACATTCACTCTTACGCTTCAGAGTTTAGTGGTTTGGCATTTTTATATCTTGGTAAGCATCACTCAATTCAGTAATAGATCCTATGTCAAATGCAAAGCCAGAGTAAACCTTTTTAAACTTAGGCAGAATTAGCTTGCAACTCTCAGGCCTTCACACAGAGCTGTTTAAAACATGAAACAGAATGTCTTAATAGGCATACCTGGATTAGAGCTCTTTTTATGGGCATAAATCAGAGCCATCACTGTACAAAGTGACACCTCTGGTTTGTTTTTAATAGACTCCAACTGTCGAATACTTTCTTGGACATCACCTAGTAAAAAAAAAAGCACAGAATAAGCTATCACACCTTTCAAGACAAAGAATATAATCATCAAACATCAATCTGACTTAAATTTTCCCTTCTGTTTTTTCTTCTATGCTTTTGTTCCTTATGCATATACCCACTTTCACTTGTTTGTACAAGTCTTTCAAACAGAAACAGGAAAGAAAATAGCATCTCAATCCAAAGAACTTGAATTACACCAACTAATTCTGTGCTAATTCTGCCAACTGTGAGAAAGATGAAAAATCATATTTATTGTTTTATACAGGGCATTGAACAGCTCTTTTTGCTCCTGTTTCTTTATATAATCAGTATTTTTGCCTCATTTGTGTGACTATTGAATATTAGCAAAATAGCCAGTATCTTGAAAAATGACAGGATTCTTACATAAAAACATCTGGGAGTTTGGGAATAGACATACTCCCTCAAAACCAGCACAACTTCCTAGACTTGTCTCAGCCCTCCCCATGATGGGTTACTTGTTAATATTTCCGACATCCTTGGTATATACATGTTGCTAAATAAACTTCTCAGAACAGTATAATTTACACAAAGATCGCCCCATTAGATATTAGCTGTCAGTTTCCCGGAGACAAAGGATTCAACAAAATTAACACAGCTGCTTTGAAGGGAAGAGCTTTTAGCTGGGAGACACTAGTGAGTTTCCGATCAAATGCAATATGCGTTTGGGCAGGGCTCAAATTCCCTCCAAGGAACCCATTTACCTGACCCACGGTCATGAAACCACGGAAAAGAAAAATACTTGCTATTTCTCACTTAGGTACTATGCTGTCTAGATCATTTTCGTTCAAACTGGGGAGGAGCGGTGACAGATAATAACACACCGGTAATTTGCTCAACACGGAATACATTCAGACTCCGCAACACCGCTTTTCCCTGCGCAGCGGACCTGAGGGCTGAGTTCTGGGAGGCGCAGCAAGGAAGCCCAGCGTTTCGGGAGGAGCGGCCCC
>VXBC01004838.1:1434311-1455990 GCA_013399945.1 Ploceus nigricollis | reverse complement strand
TTCCCTCCCCTCGGCGCGCCGTAGGCCCGGTAGAAGAGGAGCACGGGGTCCGCGCCCAGCCGCGCCAGCGCCTCGTCCGCCGCGGCCCGGACGTGCTGGAAGAGCCCCTCCTGGCAGTAGTAATTGAGCAGCGCCTGCGGGGAAACGGCCGCGGATCACCGGTGCCACCGCTTCGCCCCGGGACGGCCCCGGGGACACCGCGCCCACCGCCCCGCCCCGTCCCGCCCCAGCCCGGCCGCCCGCCGTCCTGCCCGGCACCGCCGGCCGCTCCCATCCCTCCCTCCATCCCTCCGCCGGGGCGGGACGGCACGGTCAAAGCGCCCACCTGCTGCACCTCAGCGTCCATCGTCGCTACCCGACGCCACTGCGGGGGGGCTCCGGAAGGGTGAGGACAGCGTCCTGCCATTGGCTTGGGCGGGAAGGAGGCGGGAGAGACACGGGAAGAGAATTTCTGCAAGGCGGCGGGGCGGGACCCCGCGGGCCGAGCGCGAGGGAGCGGGCGGGAGGCTCCCGGCGCCTTGGCGCCCCCTGCCTGCGGGCAGGCGGCCGTGCCTCGGGAGCGCTGGCAGCCGGAATGCCGAAGGGAAGCTTTGGGAATGTGTTTATTTCCTTGCTTTTCTTGGCTGAACGTAGGACTAAGTGGCCCACGTTCCATACGTTTCATAATGTAACTGAGCACTTCACGTTATGTGGCACTTCTCTTAGAAATACAATAGCAATAGGGTCAAATCAGAGAAACTTCAGTTCCCCCTCCCCCTTCTTTCTTCCTGGAGAATTAGAGTTGCAACAACTAGTAAAATTAGGGTTTTCCTGTGGAGGTGAAAGCATCCTCAGCCATAATTTCTAGACACCAGAAACAAAGGTCGCTAAAGAGCATTCCTTTGGAATGGGAGCGCAGTCTGTCCACCAGGAAAGCCGGCAGTGATGCCACCAAGGACAAGGAGCGGAACCCAACCTGCACGGAGTTTGTAGGAGAAGCTGCTTGGCTGTTCTGGCAGAGAGTGCTCAGAGTGACCTTTCCTAGCAAGTCCATTACACGTGGAGTTCCTTTGTTACAAGTTCTCATCCCCAGCATCAGGAGGGTGCCAAAGAAGCACTATGCAATAAGCATTCTTGGGTTTCCTTGTTGGCCAAGACAATCCTCTGATTTTCCTACTGTGTTTAAGTTCTGCTTGTCTTGTTCTGAAGCAACATTTAGGCTTCTGTAACATTTAAAACCTATTAGAGGTATGAGAAACAAGTTGGGGTTTTTTACAGGCTTTTTAAGGTAACCATTTAAGACATATTCTGTCCACATGTTAATCTGAAAATACTTATCTTTTCATTTTGATACTTAGACATTTTGAATCAAAGCTGTAGACCTCTTTTTTCATACTGTATTTTACAACAATTTTACAGAGAAAAATTTCCCTCCCTTGAAAAATTGTTGATGAATTTCAGGGAAAATGCTATGAAATTTTATTTCTGCATTAGCCACTAAGCAAGCATGCAGACTACAGCTGCTCATCAACTGGTTTCATATGAAGTTCAGTATTCACCTGTGAGTGTTTTCATTGTAAGTTGTAGGGAAATGTAATATAAAATTATGTAAACATGTAAAATTGATATTTTTAGAAATTCACTGGAGCAATTGATAAAGAATAAGGAACAGGCCCACCTTCCAGATGCATTTGTTTTTTCCCCTATTGTTATCCACAA
This sequence comes from Ploceus nigricollis, assembly GCA_013399945.1. NCBI lineage: Eukaryota > Metazoa > Chordata > Aves > Passeriformes > Ploceidae > Ploceus > Ploceus nigricollis. The sequence goes on along the minus strand of VXBC01004838.1, from coordinate 1,454,292 downwards.
ATGGTTGCTTCTAGGAATGGGGTGCTTCCAGAGAGATTTTTAAAATTCCTGAGGAAAAGACCAATGATTTATTCATTCCAACACCATTTCACCTTTTACAGAAATGCATTCAAATGTGAGATGCTCTGTAGCCTGTTTGTGAACAGCACCCAGCAAGAATAAACTGGCTCCCAACCCAAGTTGGGGCATGTCATGGATCCAGTACTATTTTCTGTCCTCATGTAAACTGCATGTAAACTCATGAATGCTCAGTTCTCATTCCTGTGACTGCTCTGAGCCTCCTGGGACACACTCAGGGCAGCTCTGGTACTCGATGGCTGTGCACCCCACTGCATGGAGCTGCTGCATGAAGTCACTCAGGGCAGAACTACTGATATGTGCAGAAGTGTCATGCTCGCTGTCTAACACACATCAAGTAAGAAATTCCTAATTAGTGACTAACAAGCAAGTCCCGAGGTTTTTCTTACATGGAAGAGCAGTATAGCTGCCGTAGAGGTTTTCAGTATCCTCTCATTCTGTGATTTGAAAGCATACCCTTTTTTATATTAATGTCAGATAATAAACAAAAAAGGAACGTACAATAAAAAATGTAATCTTTATTATTTTGACGCATTAATAATGTTCTTTAGCATCAGTTAGGGTAATAGCATTTTCCTGCATGCAGTTCACTAATACAGATTTAGTCAATAATTTTAATAAAAGTAATCTATATTTAATTTTCCTGTGTAAGAAACATAAAATGTCCTGATGGATTTGATTATACAATTTTGCTACTTTCTCTTTGTGGAAAAATATTGTGGACCCTAGATAATATTTAGAACTGTTCTAGTGCAGCATGAATGAAAAAAAAATCTGTGAGTAAACATGAGAAAAGATTCAGGATTCTCTGAAAGAAAGGTTGTATCTGAAAACTTGTGATGCAGGCACTGCTTAGACATTCAATTTGAACTTTAGACCATTTCCCAACTGCAAAAAAAAACCCAAAAAAACAACTTAGCTTTTTAGAAGCAAATTATGAACTTATTTCACAGAAATTATTCATATGTTGGCAAATACTGTAAAAAATAAGATCCTACAGTTACCCATTCACTTAGTTATATCTTGTTCTCTGGAGTTCTGTGAAAAAGTGCTATGGACTGAAAGTAACAAAAATGTTGTGACATCAACCTGAAGATAAAATTCAGTTCTTCTTTTATGTACATAATGCTGAAAAATAAAATAAAATGATTTTTACAGTATTTATATTTGCTTATAAAATCCTAACATTATTTTCAACAGGTTTAGTAGTTTTCAACATCTGTACAGTTTGGATATACACTATATGCTTTTCACTGAAAATTCAGAAATGTAAAACAAATAAGCTCCTAAATAGCTGCAAAATATTGCTTAATGGTATGGAGGAATGAGGTCTTTTTGAGTAGTTTATTTCATTTAGCTCTGATGTATGGCTTCCCATGTTTAAGAATCCTGGACAGTCAAAGGAATAGCAGCATAGGCAATATAAACATGCATTGATTGCATCCAAACTATCTATAATGGTAGATAATACATAATTTTACCTGTTGAATGCTTGCACACTACACTTATTGTGGTACATATTTGATGCAATAAATGTGCTAAAGTCATTATCTGTTTGCTCAAACATGCACCACAGGTTAAAAATTATTTACATAGCAGAGGGCTTTTCATTAACGTGTACAACATCAACCTTACTGAGAGCTGAAGATGGCTAAACAATACTGCAGGATAAAGCAGAACAACTTTATAGAGGGCTCTTTTTGATCAATTTGGTGGGCTGAGGCAGATTCATTTAGTATTTGTATGCAGAAAGACATTTGACTAAGACAAAATCTGTGACTCCAGACCTAGGAAGAAGTTTGCACCTTCTGAAACTTAATGGTCTGTGCAAAAAGTAAACCATATTTACTATTCTTGAGAGTTGTAGAGGACTTTACAGGCATACTAAGACTTGTTTGAACATGATACAACATGAATACATTAATTAAGCACCTCAAAATCTGTTATTCCTTTCCAGAAACACTGTGCTAAAAAAATCTGTTGTTCTTTGTGACTTAATGTTATTTTCATGCATGATCTATAAGTGCAGCATGCCTTCATGCAAATAATTTCTGTGTGTATATTAGTTGTATAATAGAACACCTGGCCCTTGTACCTGTAAAGGTGTACTTAATTCCCTTCCCCAACAGAAGCCCCATTTACAAAAATAGTCACATATAATAAACAACATATGAATAAAAACAAGATGAATCCACCAACACAGATTTTGTAAAAATATGAAGTATGTGGCAGTTGAAATGCAAACAGTGGATAGAGTTACCATATAGTTTTATGCTAAACACACAAATACTTGGTTTCACACCCCTTTAACTTGTCCCTACAGTCTGTGTAGCCATTTTTCTCTCCTCTTCAGCAGTGTCAGCTGGTAGTGAGAACAGTAACCTCCTGTCAAGGTTGTTTCTTCTTATCACAGTCACAGTCACTGACAAGGGGTCACTGTCTTTTAATAGGCACTGACCTTTAATGTACAGTATGTTTGTAAAAATTGTCAGTTTGGCATAGACCTCCTTCAGGAGTCCTGTTGACACAAACACACGATCCTTACAGGCTATGAACTACTTTGCACATATATGATTTTTCTTGCTATTTGCTCTTATTTCTGACCATCTTTATCTTCCTTTTCATGCTTTTCTTTGACTGGCCTCATTACACGATCATAAGAAGGGGGACAAACTGCTGTTGATGCGGTTATATCTGTTTTCTCTGTAAATGAGTTTTCATTTAACTTGTCAATAAGGATTTCATCTTTCATACCCTGACCAGCCCCACCTTCAGTTTTATTTTTGTTATAGATAAAGGAAGCTTGTTTTACTGTTCGTTTTAAAAGATGACGTCTGTAAGCACGCTGAATGATGACAGCAGACACCTCCTCCTGCTTTCGTTTCAGTGTGGTTGTAATTGGTTCATAGGAGACTTTAGAAGGATTGGCTGCCATAAACCGATCTTCCATCTGTATTCTGAGGGCGTCCATCTCCCCACTTTCCCCCAAAACACGCTTTGTGAAAGCAAACAAGATGTCAAGGCAGTGAATTCTGTCACCGCTCACCATGGGCAGATCCATTGCAATAAGCTGGACTTTATTAGGTTTGGGTAGATGAAGAGGAGGCTCAAGTGCTGCTGCAAAATCAGACAATTTCTCAAACTCCATGAATTGTGTTGCATCAGGATCAAACTTCTCCCAGACTTCATAGAACATCTCAAAGTCATCCTCGCTCAAGGGTTCAGCGCTTTCTTCAGTAGCAACACTGAAGTTCTCCAAAATCACAGCAATGTACATGTTCACCACTACCAGAAAGGATATGATAATGTAGCTGACAAAGAAGAAAATCCCAACAGAAGGGTTGCCACAGTCACCTTTCACAGAGCTCCCTGGATGATCTTTATGGGGGTCACAGTCTGGCTCCCCACTGTTGAGAATTGGGGCGAGCAAACCGTCCCAGCCAGCGGACGTGGTGATCTGAAACAGGCAGATCATGCTGTTGCCAAACGTTTCAAAGTTGAACATGTCATCAATCCCAGCTTCCCTCTTGACATAAGCAAAGTTGGACATGCCAAATATCGCATAGATGAACATGACCAGGAAGAGCAGCAGCCCAATGTTGAACAAAGCAGGCAGAGACATCATCAAAGCAAAAAGCAGAGTGCGGATTCCCTTGGCGCCTTTAATGAGGCGCAGGATTCGACCGATTCTGGCAAGCCGGATGACTCTGAATAGTGTGGGAGATACAAAGTACTTCTCAATCATCTCAGCCAAAAACATTCCTAAAAAAGAAAAAACAGAAAAGAAAACCAAGGTACATTATCACTTAATCTCCATATCACAATAGAAATTTAGAAACATACTTTTAAAATGGGCAGTTTTATGAAGCAATTAAAGCTATTCTGTAGATTACACTGGCATAATTTCTGTTTTAGCAGTTATACGTAATATTTGCAGGTGCAATAAATGTTGGATGATTATAACAGTTTTGATGGTTGGTTTAACTAAATTACAAATTAAAATGTAAAGTGTAATGACTTGGCTGTAAATCTTGCAATGGCAAAAGCTCACCATATAGCTCTATTCAAGTAAAAGTTCACCTCCTATTCATTTTACCTTCCTTTTAGTTTAATTAACAAGACTTACCTACTATAGAGAGAATGACAACCACAAAATCAAAAATGTTCCAGCCTATAGTGAAGTAATAATGGCGAAGTGAAATTAATTTCAGAACACATTCTCCAGTGAAAAGGACAATGAACACGAGGTTTATCCAGTATAAAATATTTTCCATTTCTTTGCTTTGGTCATCAGTTTCTACCATCATGGTAACCATGTTAAGACAAATAAGAATCATGATGCTGATGTCAAATACTTGCTGTGTCACAAAATCAAAGACCATTCCTTGGAATTTATTCTGAGGAAGAAAGAAAAAAGAAACATCCAATACAAACTGTAATTTATTTACACTTCCTGTTAGAAGAAAGTAGAAAAACACATGCAGTAAGGCTTATGAGACTTCAGTAAAATTGTAACAAGTGTACACTAGTTGCTAATATAGCACTCAAATACAACAACTTAGTTCGGCCTCCTGTGTTGCATATTCATATGTAAAATAGTTGTAAGTGAAAAATATTGTTTTTGCTTTATTTTTGTTTTTCATTTCTGCTGACCAATGCCCTGGTTACTGATAACATTCAATTGGCATATTTCTGCTCTCCCTGTATCAATAAAAACTCTTTGTAAATAGCTATTTGTCTGATGTGTATAAATAATTTTACCCCTGGTCTTGGTATAGGTTTTTGTGGTTTTTTGGATCCCAGCTTTTTCATTGCATTGTAGTATTTCTTCTGCTCTTCTGTCATAAATATGTCTTGACCTCCAAAGTAAAAACATGAAATCAGAACTGGTTATAATCACATCTATATGCAGTGCTGAAAAAACAGAGTGATTCAAAAATCAAGAAGACTAAATCAGGAAAAATCTCTTAGCTATCAAATGTATCTGTCTGCAATCTAAGCATTTAGTCTAGAAGTTTGGACATCCAGTACTGTATTGCTCAAAAAAAAAGAAAAAAAAATGCAAGCAACATCTTTTTACAGTTATATTCCTGGAACTCCAAGATATCATTTCCCTTACCTCTTTTCTTTTAGAGTAAGGGATACAGTAAAGAGTATTTGAGATAAACTCAGATAGTCTGGGCTGCTCAATACTGTCACTTCTGAACTGTGATTTTAGTGAAACAAAGGAAAAAGACAAAGTCAGGTTTTCAGTACAGTAATGTGCTTTAGGTATCTCTAGTTTAGCAATCACATTAGCATTGGGGCCCAAAGTCTTCAAGGTTCTTAAGAAGATGGATTATCAGACTTTGGAGAAACTTCGCTGAAGATTGAAGCACCCTTGGTACTATTAACAGCAAAATGTTCTCTTTTAAATTTTTTATTTTGATTAGTTCTGTGTTTTAATGAAGTTGTATTTAGCAAAAGCATGAACCTACCTTTGAAGTCTGACAGTGAAGGTAAAGAAGGAATTATAGGTCTTTCATATTTCTAATCAAAATCCTTAGTAACCTTGTTTTAGAGACAGCTTGAAAGAAAATCTATGAGACTTCCCATACCTCTTGAAGAAAAGTTTTCCTAGGTAAGAGATACTTGCAGACATCTAATTCCAGGACTGCCAATGCACACATAGGACTGGATACAGCCCTTTGCGGATGACTGTGTGGGGATCTTGAAGATGTGGAAATGCACGGGCTGTAAGTTGGACAGGTTCCCTGACTATATACCTCCACATTTGTACATGTAGAGTGTCCAAAAATCTTGCTTAGTATTTCTCATTATTAACATAAACCCAAAGAAAGTGATGCAGTCCAGTAAAGTAAAAATAAACTAGTAATTCATAGCTGCTTTGGTCCTTGAGCTTTCATTGCTTTATCTGTTTACAGAAAATAATTTTAAAGGCAAGCATCTCCTACTCAGACAATCTACAGCAGCGAGATTATCTACATCTGCACTGTGACACAACAAAAAAGGTCCTGAAATAGTTAGAAAACACTCCTGCTCTTTATAGTTTCAGATTGTTCAGTGCCACAAAATTGAACTTGAATACTTGGGATCATTAAAACCTCAACTTTAATTGCATGATGAAATTATTTTTTGTGTTTCATAACCAGCTAGCTATTTTTTTGTTTGTGCTCATAGAATAACTAAAAATCAAGAAGGAAAAAACACTAAGAAATTATGAGTGCTTTAATGTAGGGACCTAATTAAGGGGTTGGATCATGCAGGAAGACTTAATGAAGTTTAGTTATGAAAAAGGAGATGACTTGAGGAAGACTAAACTGGGAATTGAGAACAGAAGGATCTGTTCCATTCACTAAATCTTATGACTTTAATGAATACTGCAGGTATGATTTTGTCGTAACATACTGCAGCTTTTTTAATTTTGAACAAGCTATAGGTGTACTTTCCATATATCATGCACCTGCAAAAATGCATTATTTTAGAATGTCTTTAGAAGAGAAATGAAACAATACTTATCTTCTTTTTTTGCTGATTAAAGTTGTCAATAATGACACCAATGAACAAATTCAGGGTGAAAAAAGACCCAAAAATTATAAAGATGACAAAATACAAGTACATATACAAGTTGTCTTCATACTTGGGTTGCTGTAACACCTAAGGGAAAAAAAAAAGTGAAATATGATTCCTAAGACTTCATGTGAAAATTTCAACCAAACAAGTGGCAACCTTGCACAAAGTGTCACCAATATTTTGTATTTGGACAATATTCCTATCACTTATATCCATATATTTTGCCTATTCCACCTCTTGCTGATAGCACCTGGCAATTTGCATTCAGTTGCCCACATTTCGTTACTAAAGAATCTCATACTAATTAATTTAGTTTTTTCATTCTATTGTATGGATATAATTGCTTATTTAGGATAAATACACGCTTGTAGACAGACAGACAGACCTCAGCGAAAAAAAAAAAAAAAGATAATTTAAAATATCTGCAGTACTTACATCTCTTGAGTCAATAGCTGCATACATAATATCCATCCAGCCTTTAAATGTAGCCTGTAAACAGTACACACCTGTTTAAGCATTCTAAAGACAATTCATTTAATAATTTCCAGCAACTCAGTACAGCACCAGGAATAATTAGTAGCATTAGATTTCTAAAGTGTTTTGCCGCTTGGCTCTCTATTCAGCTGCTCATCAGATATACTGCTGTGTATCCCATTACTTTGTATTAGATAAGAACATTTTAAACAGTAAGCATGATTAACTTATTTCTAATTTCTAATTAACAAAAATTATAGAAGGCATTTTAGTTCATCAAATCATGTCAACTGCAAGAGCTATGTACAGCCGGGTATATAGCCTTATGTAACTGAGTTGCCACCAATTAAGACTAATATGTAGTTCCTCCGTCCCAAGGCAGAAAGGTGGCAACAAAATGAAACCAAAAATTTGATCATGTCAAAAAAGGTATTTTCCTATAATCAGAATACACATTGAAAGATTTTACCTGGTTTAGTAATTCTATGTTCACTTTAAATATAATATATTGTGCTTTACAGAGCCTAGATGTCTCATACATTCTGACATAAAGTAGTAGGAAGTGTTTCATGTGCATTGAATACTTAATATGCCTCATAAATGACAGCATTTACTGAAATTTTGGAGGCATTTCCTCTGCCCAAAATCTGTACATTTTTGTATTTGACAGTGAGGTGTAGATTGTTTCATCAGAATGTTCGAAACAGAAAGTAATTTACTCTGTTGTGGCAATTAGTTCTCTTTTAACTAGGCAACATCACCAAGTAGAAATCACTTGGTTTTTAATCCAGTTGTGCCCAAAAATAGAGCAAAAAAAGGAAATAATTCTATGTTGTTTAATCCTCATTACAATTTTGCAAAACAAGACTGCAGATCATTGATTCCTTCATTTTCCTTGCCACAGAGACCAGTTGCAGGAGAGAATCAGGAATGGAACACACTTCATCCATGTTTTTTACAGTATCACCATCATCTTCAGGTTTCATTTCTAGTGGAAGTTTCAAAAAACCTCTTTTTTATGCAGGACACAGAGCAGTTTGGCATCATCCTGAAGTGAACTTAAAATGAGAAGAAATTATTTTCTTAAAGGAAAGGTCCTTTACACTTTTGGAACAGTGGAATACTGAAAAGAGCATGATTATCCTTAGATGCAAATCCAGTGTGCAGCAACTTTCACATCTTGGGGTCAACACAGAAAATATAAAGCTCAGGTAACTAACAGTATGATGGTGAAATCAAAATGTAGTATCAGACGACAAATAAATCAAGAATAAATCTGAAACAAGTAGCAGTCAGCTGAAAATTTTAAAGTCCTCATGGAATACTTGGACTGCAAGGGATTAGGAGAGGTAGATAAGGTCTATTTATGTAATTACTAATATATGCTTAACTTGTTCTCAAAGGCTTTTAATGGTGAATACACCACAACCTTATAAAACAATATGTGTTCTGGTACTTCCTTTTATTATTTCCTAATGCTTACATCCTTCTGTTGTCATTTAAGACTCACTTGTCATAGCCATTACATATCTGGAGAACTGCCGGAATCACCTTCATGCAGCATCTCTTACTTTTTGCAAATTGATTGTTGCTGTCTTTCTTTTTTAGGTAGTGATCACTGTTCCTTTAGTCTTCCCATGCAACTCTTGGTTTCCAGAACTCTGATCACTCTCCTTATTTTCCTCTGAGCTCTATTACACTGGTTCATCTCTTGTAATGGCAACCGAAACAGGATTCAATATTTCATCTAACAAGGTGAAGTTAGATGGGCTAGGGCAAGATGATTACATCATGTCTTACAGTGCTACTTTTGTTTCTGTCTTGGTACACTATTTGCATTTTTTTGTATATCATGACTTGAAATTAGCACTTCAGTCTGAAACACCACGTGAAGATAATGGGCAGACTTCAGAAAGATGATGCGAATGATAGAGTGGCACTTGTGCCAAGTGTGTGCTGTTGCCTCAGATTCAGACACATGATGACCTTTGCATATCATCCTCCAGGCGAAACAGAACAATTATTGGCTTTTTTGCAAATTTATTGGTGTAGCCTAGACTAAGTAGAGTCAATGAAAAAATACAGACTAACTTTAAAATATTAAGCTTCACCATCACCACTAAAGTACTGCACTATAAACAGACAGTATCCTTTAACTAGTGATAGGAAATAGAGTTGAAGAACTGAGCTGTATTATTATTATTATTGTTTTTGTTGTTGTTGTTGTTAAAAAGGAACCTTGAAAAGAGTGTGGGGTGGAAAAATAGAAATATAACATATTGCTATCTTGTGATTTCCACAATGAGGTTCATAAAACTCTAAGATATTAAAGTTTTTGTAGAAATTAAGAGAGTCAAGCTATTCCATTCAGTGAAAGTATTATTTTTACTGTAGGTACATAGACCTGCTTATATTTATCTGCAATGTGTTCTCTTTAAGAGAAATAAGGTATCATTTGTGTATTTTTGTTCTGAAAGAAGTTAACACAGAAAATTACCAAGAGATCAAAGATTAGTTTCCATTTTGCATATTACCATATAAAATATATTGTATATCCTCAATGACACTAAATCAGGAATAATTAATTTATTTCAAAGATTACAGCAGTATAACTGAAGACAGCATCTGTTCCAAATGTTTTTTTTTTCGCCAAGATCTCAATGACATTCAAATGCAGATTCAAATGTAGTTATAAAAAACAACAGAACAAAAATCTCCCATCTCCTTTACTATTAAAAAATCATAGATTTTTTTCCCCCTGATAAATAATTTCTAATGAAGTTGTAAGTCATGCTGGAGTTTTACCACTCAATTTCTTTACCAGAAAAAATCACCATGAAGATTCACATTCCCTTTTGGAGGTACAATAGCATCTTGCATTTAAAATACTAACCTGCTGAAACTTTGAAAGTACCCTAAAGTTTTAGCCTTAGAATTCAGCTTCTGATTTTTTACCATACACTCCAAGAGATGTGTTGTCTTACTGATATTAGTAACAGTAGAGTATAATATTGTGCTTTGAGACCCGCTGGTTTGCCACATTTTATCCTGGTGAGCAGGGTATACCCTTACTAGCTGGATAAAAGCAGGCCTCTGGGAGATTTACTTACCAAGGAATCCAAATACTAGGTTCAAGTTAAAAGGCATAAGGCCATAAAATTATCAGGGCAGATGCCACATCTCTTTGTGTACACCAACCTCTTCCTCTTCACTCATTGGTGCATGACAATTGTGAAAGGAATTTCTCCAGCAGATCTGTCTCTGCTTTGATGCTTCACTTTAGGGACAGAGAAATACTCAAGCAAATTCAGTCCAAGAAATGAAAAAAAGAAGCTTGAAGATCCACATAAAACAACATGATCTACACTATATTATAGAACAAAAAAATTCTTATAGAAGAAATGTGTGCTTATATGACTGATGGTATGAATAATTATACTCCAAATTATGAAAGAATTCTGGGAAACAGCTTGATCAACAAAGTCCATAAAACTTGGTTTTATCAATGACATGTATTGTTAGGCTGTATTCTTGGGCAGAAAGAATTATAACATTGCTGTAATACTAAAGATTTTCCATGCAAAAATGCCTCCCACGAAAGAAAAAAACCCAAGAAATGTCAACCAAAAATTAGGTAATATTCTTTTCCTAGGCCCCTCATTCAAGAAAGTCGTTCACCAGCACTGCCAAGTAAACTCAAGAAAGAGCTTGTTAGAGAGTTCCTTTTGCTTAAAGTTACTATCACACATTTGCATTTTTTGAGCCCAGAATACTTCTTTCTGAAATTATCTCTCTGCTTTTGAGTGTTTCTGTGTGAAATATATATGTTTGTTTTCCATATCACTCTTAAAAAAAGAAGAGTTTTCTGTGATGAACAGACCCATATACTGCCAGAGACACTAAAAAAAAAGTTTTTCACAGGACTCATTTATGTCTGTCCCAGAACAATAAGGCCCTCAGTGCCTTGGTTTGAAGTTCTTTTGGCCTGTTTTCATTTTGATTTTTTGTCATAAAAATGGTTCTAACTTCCATTAGTATTCACTTCAATTAATGATACACATAGTAAGGTTATGGTTCGTGTAACCCAGAAAAGCTGAAGGGATTTACAGCATTCTTTGGCTGACTCAAAGGGCATGAGCCAGAGGGCAGAATGGAGAATGGAAATCATGAGGAGTAAGAGGAAGCTTTCTGTATTTATTTTCTAGCCTCCTGGTCTTGTATCAGTAATTCATGCATTGATACTCTTCACAGAAATTGTTATTAGAAAAATGACGTGGACCTCCCTGGGGTTATTTTCTCAGGTCCAGCACTAGTAAAAGTCTGTGCCGGAGGTTGCTGAGGTGCAGAACCAAATGACTTCAGTAGAAAAGGCCATTAACGTTCACTTTAGGCAAACAGGAAGCATATCCACTTGCGTCATTATAATCAGATTTTTCAGGCTAATTTTAGCCCAACTGCTAAACTTTCAATAGCTTTATCTTTGTTTCTGACACAGTAATGTGTACCTCTAACTGCGTCATACCTTAGCATTTAGCCTTCTTCCTATTGCAGCAAGCTGTTTAGGAAGGGTAGGAAAACCTAGAGCTATGACATACCTATTCAAGTGTCATGTTTGTTTTGACATGATGGCTTTGGAGTCCTGTTCTAGAGTTTGATCCAAAGTACTTTACATATCAAATAGAAAATCACCTTATCAGTCTTTTTTGATTGAGAAAGCAATGTAAGAATCTCAAATAGTTATGAATTATGGCCTTGTTTTCTTGAAGGTGAAAAAACATAGATTCTCCACATTTTAACGCATTAACTGAAAATCAAGCTGATATTATTCTTTCTCAGTCCTAGGGCTCTTATCATTCCATAACTGCAAAATCACTACTACTGGCTTACTTACAAAACCCTAAAAGATGCAGGGATGATGTTTTTTTCAATGACAGAACTTCCCCTATTTTTTCTGCTATGTCAAACAAAAAGGTCTTGATGATTTTACAAGCATTTTAGCAATACAGAAAAAGTAAGTGCTGTTGTCATGCACATTCTACTCACACAAAAAATCCTCCATCATTATGTGAGAGTCTCATGTTCCTGCAAGATCTCTACATTGTAGATACAGCACAAACAGGCTTGTCCTCCATGAGAGCTAGGTCCCCCTGTGCTAGGTCTAGATTAAATTTTCCTTTGGAATTGTGGGAACAATTGCCAAATTTCTCCTAATTTGCCTCCCAAAAAATACAATACTTTAAGAATCTGAGTCTTCTTGTAAGGAAATATTTGTGTCTTTTTCAATAAATAGAAGATGAAATAATCTATGCATAGCCAGGACACTGAAATAGATATGACTGCAAGTAGCTGAGGGGTGGTGATTGCAGCCACGAAGCCAGGAAAGAAATGAACCTGGAATAAAGACTTGTGTCCCAGAGTAGAATAGGTTACTACTAGAAAGAGAGTTGCAAACTACTTGGAAAGAGTTTTGTTGATGTCTTGTTTCTCCTGAACACCTGTAATGAAGCATTCTGACTCCCTGGGTGAGTAGAACTTCATAAATAAGGCAAAGAAAGTAAGTATTTAAAGTCTTTAGTTATCAAAATCAAATTGTATTCAGTTCAGTATTTTATTTCTTTAATACTATTGGTCCCTCTCCACTCTTTCCCGATGTGACAGTAAAGTACGGAATCATGATGAAATTTAAATGTACAGACTTATCAGTCACACAGGTAAGATGCTGTATTAGCTGGGAGAGGCAGTTCACATTGCTCAGAACTATTGTTTTAGACCTTGTGCAGGATAATGTCCATACCACTGGATCATGTTAATGGTTTGTTTTACTGAGATTTTGTATAAACAACATAAAATCTGGAAATTTATTTAAAAGCAATAAAAATTAAACATAAGATACTGCAGATTTAGATAATGACCTCAAAAAAAACCCCAAAAACATAGAAGTTGCTGAAGGTACACAACATAGGTAAAAGTCCAGCATTTTCTTGATTAAAGCTGGATCAGATTGGTAGCTGCTTCAAAATACAAAGATAGACAGTGTTGTGAGGACACAATTTTTGATATTGAAGGCATAATCATCTAGTATCTCTCTGCATATATTTTCTTTCTTTTTCCCTCAGATTTTGCTAAATAAACTCCATGAAGTCCTATGCACAGAAGTATCAGGAAAACATTTCATAGATTATAGTATCAAGTGCTATTTTTCTTTTCTTATTTCTCTTCTGAATGAGAAATTGCTTTTTAGATTAGATCTGCCCTGGCGGCAGCCACAAACCTGAGATGAGATTAATTACCTAGAATTCTTTGTGACTTAATCACACCAATGGAGATAATTTTTTTCAGCAACTGCAAAACTTAAAATGTTTAGATACCTGAATACCATTCCTAGGTAATTCTAGAAACTTTAGAAGTTAGAAGTAGCTAAAGAACTAAGGGAGCCATAAATAGGAAGTTATGCCGTTAGATGTCCTAAAGATTCTTTTTTCATCATAGTAGACTCTACTTGCTGCTTATGATGAAAAGAGTAATCAATTACCAGTGTAGCAGAACTCCTAAGTCACAGATAAAAATCATCAGGAAAATGTTTTGTCTCTGTTGCTAGAATTGCTTTTCACTACTGCATATAAACAGGAAAAGGTATATAAAGAGTGATCACTTACTACTTGAAGTAAAGAAAGATACCCAAATCCTACATTATCAAAGTTTACTTTCACGTTTTTCCATCGGGCACTTTGATTGTTTTTTATGAGCTCCTCGCACTGACTAAAATTGTTGATTTGGTCGACTTCAAACCTTTCATCAGTTGTGGTGTTAACACAGTAGTAGAACTTCCCAGCAAACAGATTTACTCCCATGATGCTGAAAATTAGCCAGAATATAAGACAAACGAGAAGCACGTTCATGATGGATGGAATTGCTCCTAAAAGGGCATTCACAACCACCTAGTACACAAATACAGGGGGAAAGAGAAAAGAATATAAGCATATTTACAGCAATACATTTATATATACTGTTTCACCATTCCTTAATAAATGCTTATTCAGAAACTAGTACTATAAATTTTACAGCAATACATTAATAACTGTAGCATTGCATCGCTCCTTTATATTATTGACATTAGTTCATGTAATGAAAAAAAAGTGAGATAATGAAAATAATTAATAGAAAAACAAAAGAGAAGACTTGACAGTAGTAAGATGATGCCTGACACTGACTTGTTCTAGATAAAAAAGAAAAATATGCTAAATGAAAAATGTAGACATAATAAAATTCTAAAAATGAATGAAATTATAGCTTAAAAAATGTTTAAAGCAAAATGGTAACCTATAGATTTGATCAACATAGTTTTGAAATTTAAGCTGAAAATACAAATGCCATGAATCTAGAAACTAAGCTCTACATAAAAGAATTATGCGCGAACTAAAGACATAACTTTATTGCCTTATTGTTCCATGCAAGATTATAACAAAGATTAATTTCTTTGTATACAAAAGCAAGACAGGTTTGCAATATGTGTCTACTTGAATCAACATAATTTATTTCAAGCTCCAGTCTTGTTGTTTCATAAATTAAGTTAGCAATACCCTTCATTTATCTAAAAAAGGATATATTTAGGACTTCTGATTTTGCATTTTGAATTACTTTGGCGGGGGGGGTTACCTTCTCAGATATTTGCAGGCAAGATGTCAATACATCTTATGTAGATAAAAGGTGCATTTTTCTGATATATATAGAAATTAATCACATGTGTCTGTCAGACCTATCAAAACTTTTGTGATGAGCAATTATTTTTCCTTAAGTATCCAATTCCAGCTTCTCATTTACAAGTTATATTTTATTTTAAAGTTTACATCTTTTCTTCTGTAAACTTTTGGGACCTGGTAGGAAGGTAAAATAAAATATGAAGTAGGATTCTGACTTTCAGTAATCTAAGTCCTGCAGCGAGGCAGGAAAGGATTGGCATGGATATTGGAGTACATTAAGTTGTCTTAGTCCATCTCTGTTCCCTGCAATATAGATGCATTCTCCCCACTACCAACATTGTGAGCAAGCTCAGAACTGCTCAGTCTTACTACCTGTATTTCACAGCCTCTAGAAGGCCTTTGGAAGAGGAATATTGTGGTTGTGTTATTCATCACTCAGCACCTTCCTCCCCTCTTCCTCCCAAATTTTATGGCCAGCAATTAGGATCTGTTTAGAGATCTTAGGTAGAAATGTTGATTTCAGGGCATATTTTCTTTTCAATTAGAACGGTTTCCTCCATTGCCAGACAGTAGAAATGGGACCTTTCTGTAGCAGAATAATCCTTATCTTCTATAAAACCACAATTTTATTTTTGAAATTTAGCACTTTTTAATTTTTGTTATATTGCTTGTATTTTTGGTGATGAAAAGATCCCAGTAATAAATCTGTTGCTATTTAGCTTCATGGAATTGAGAACAACATAAAAATTAGAAATGGAATTAGAAATTCTGAAATTTGTTCCAAGTCTGACCTGATCTATGACACTGCATTATGCTATTGCTGTTTTGAAATTCTAGGCCAGCTAGTGTTTGTCTTTTTTTCCCCCACTCATAAAAATGTTCCAGATGTGTTACACTGATTGAATTCCTCTGTTTAGTCTTGATGAAAAACCTGAAAATAAAGATGTCAGGAAAGAAAGATGGGGATTTAGTTCTGCAACTCAAATGAATTAATGTTACCTCTGCTTACACAAAGAATGGTTTTGCAAAAATTGAGTGGCTGTAGCAGTTACCTTTATAACAACCCTGGCATCCATTGAACCACAGCACAGATCCAGAACAGGCAGCAGAATAATAACAGCAACAATAACTGTTACAACAATTATGACTTGATAATAGTTGTAGAAAAAACGATTTCTACAAAATGCATCAGTGCGTCTTGCACTTGATAATCTTTAGATGAACAGGTAATGCAGTCTCACCACTGAGACTATGGAAAGATCAGCCACATCTTCTTGGATAAAAAGAGAACAGTTTCCAGCAACTGTTCCAACAATGCTTCCAACAACTTATTTCACAGAGGTCACTGAAAACCCATCAAATGGTAATAATTTTTGGTCACTACTGACCTGGCCTGGATGCGAACTGGTGACCTAGAGATGAAAGGCTCTGTATCCTATTACCAACCCCTTGAGCTATCCAGTCCCCCTGGAAGGTTTTTTAAGAAAAGAAGAAAAGAAAATTAAAACTTTTAGAAGTTGTTTTCTGTTTGCATTTTTTTTCTGTTTGATTTTTCTTCCTCAACAGTGTTGAGCCTTACGCCTATCACATTTATAATGTAAAACTGTATTGCTACACGTTGGTCAGATGCTCGGCTCACTGTGAAGTCCCCCTTAGCAAGAGGTCTTTAATTTCTTCAACACATACAGTTGGAGGTAATTGCCTTAACAGTGTTTTTCTGGTTTACTTCTATTTTTTTTTTTTTTTGTATTTGCTTTGGGAATTAGCTGAGGTATCTCAGGATAACCAGGACATTAACTTAATATGTATCCAAGATTGCACCAGTACATACACAGACAACAACTACATACATAAGTTACAGCAAATGGACAGAAGAAAGGGAGAACCAATTGAAAAGTGAACTGAATGCAGAAAAGAGGTCAATTAGGATTTCTAAATGAGTTAATTTAGCAAATAAAAATTGCCATTCTCATCTTGTTGGAAAGAGTCTGTAGAAGGTTAAAAGAATGTTCGCAACTACAGCTCTTATTTTTGCTTGCTCTTTAAATCTAGATCAAATATACATGATTCAAAATGCATTTTTTTATTTTAAAAGAGGCTGTTTCTCTTGGGCCTTGTCTCTTGTTATTTCTTGATACAGAATATAATGCCAGTAAATTGGAAAAAGATGTTTGCATAGTTGTTTCTTTGGTTTTACCTATGTATTTCCTCAAGGCTGGAATGTTGCTGGTCAGGCTGACTCCAGTGAGCAAAGCTGTAAAAGCCCAAGCTGATTCTGCTTGTTCACCTTCCTATAGCTTCAGGTAGGTGGAACAGCAATAAGAACAAGTGAGAAGCAACACCTGATGCCTAAAAAGACAAAGGAGGTCTAGACTATTTTACATTTCAGTCAACATTCATCCAGGGGGAAAAAAAATCATTGTGGGAAACCACATCTCTAGAAGAAAGCAGTATTTCATATATATACACATTTTTTCATGTTTAAATTTACATAATATTTATCTTCCAATACCAGATTTATATATAAGAGAATTACTGCAACACTAATTGTATGTCCTATCTTCTGGCCAATATTACTTTCTGTCAAGGCAAATTAGTAATCCAGATGTTTTTGATGGCTGCTGTTTGTATGTTCTTTTGAAAAAATCTCCAAAGAAAACAGTAAAAACTGGACAAAAAATCAGTTTTGCTGTCAGAACCATTCATATGCATAAAATGAGGATTGTACAAAACACCAGCTTATCCCTGCTGTATGAATAGAATATAAGGAAGCTTTACTAGATTGACCACTGCTGTGGGAGACATAGCTGAACATGTAGTGGGATATAAATGTATTTTAGTTGCCAGGGGAAAGTATTTTCCATGGATCCTGACACCTCAGCTGCCACAGACTTTCCAGGAATTCCTACATTGGAGCTGAGTAATGGATATATCAGGGTCTCCTGAAATCTGTAAACAAACAAGGAAAAATCTTTAGTAGTACTTATCCACTTTTCCCATAACTTTTGCAGATTCTCTGAAGTTCCTAACTCTCTTCCTGGTGCAAACGAGGAGGAAGTTACTATCTTTGGGATGGAAAGGGAGATTACAGGACTGTGTGTGGAACATTCTTTCTACTGAAAATTAAGAAGTACTTTATTTGCCTCCACTTGGAAGGTATCAACTTTGTAATTTTATGCTTAAATAGGAAAAGTTCCCAAAGAGCTGCTAAAGAGAACATTTGCAGTGAGAGATGGAGAAGTGAGCAAGTAGACATTGGTTTGGATTCTTGGTGCAGCACATAGAAAAGACTGCTGGAATGGCAGAAGGTACACCATGAATGGATACAGATGTAGGCACAGGTGACAATGGGGTCTGCATTTACCACGTGTTCATAGTGAAGGACCTGGAGGACAACACACAAGGAAGTCTAGAAGACTCTGAAACCATGCTGACTTGACCAAATGGGTATCAAGTAACAGACAAGTGTATTCTCTCTTGAACTGTGGAAGAGTTGAGGCAAGGGAAGAAAGGACATAATAACTGTATGTAAACAGACAGTAACTATCCCAGGCAGGAGATCAAAAGAGCATCTGAGGCAGACCATGAAGAAACTCCACCCCTTAATCAGAAAGATTAACTATCTGATGCTGTAATAATGGCTTTCTGTTCTCCCTGGTACTGTAAAATTGATGATGGAAGTTGCCTTTCTCTGAAGTTAGAGGAACTTCTCCTACAAGTCATAACACAGCAGTAAATCAGTGGGATTGGAGGAAACAGTTATGGGGCTTAATTTAGGAGCAGCTAAGTCAGTTGAAAATGTTTGTCACGAAAGCAATGGAGGTAGTGGACCTGAGGGCCAGCAGACAGAATAAAAACATGGCCCAGTGCTGAGGATTAAGAGAGACCCTCAGCAGAGGCTCTGGGATTTCTGCCACAGTTGCTTAGTGTGAGGTTTGGAGGTGCCTATGAAGGAAGATAACTGGTGATAGACAGGAAAAATATTCCCACATAAGATACTCTGTCTCATCTGAGTGCATATGTGGAGTTGGATTGAAGATGGGTGACGGGAGGGAAAGGTTAAAACGAAGATTTGGTGAGGAGGGAATAGTTTCTCTCAAAGTGAACTTGCAGCTGGGAATGCTAAGCATGTCAGTGTGGGAAAACTCCATTTATTATGGCTAGTGTTGTTTATCCTCTGCCTGTTTTGAGAAGTAGAATTCCTGTGCAGACATAATACACTCTCAGAGACATGCCTGAGCCTCCTGCTGGGAGACAGAGAGCTCATAAAAGCACAGCCTTGTGATAGGCTGTGCATGCACAAAGCCCTTTCATATATTGGGGCAGGCTGCGGGCCCTGCTGTCCCCACGAGGATGAAGTAACCCTAAGGGAGCTTGTGTCCCCGTGTACCTTTGCCTCCCAGCATTGTTGGCTAGGTAATGAAATAAATTTACTCTTTGCATTGGAGCTGTGTTTTGCTGGTTGCCCTGGTTACCTGTTGATTCACACAATGGCTATCTAAGGATAAAAGTTCTTTACATTGAAAGGATAAAGTATATGTACTTTGCCACAGCACTATTGGATATGGGAATTTTACTCACAGATAATAATGAAAATTTATGCCATTTTATCAATGTTTATGTCAGGTGATAAACATATGTGATACTGCAGTCTAGCAGATGAGGACAGAACAGGAAAGGAAGAAAGTGAAAGAAGGAATTGAGAGAGAGAGATTGCAATAATTCTTTCACCTAAAAACTACCAATTTGGTCATTGAATAGCTTGGAATGGTACCCTGGGAAGAAGCATGCTGCATGTGCTTAGTGATCAGCTATGAACTGGCTGTAGAGGCAACAGTGAATGAAAATTAGGTATATCTGTGAGAGAAACTGCAACCTACTTGACATGATCCAAATAATGGTTACGGAGGAACTAGGAGAAATTTTAGATTCTAGGAACCTAAAAATGTAGAATAATCTAAGTAATTAAAACTTTCTCATTTTTAGTTAATTACTCCTATTTTATCTTAACGGATTTTTTGCAAGAAACTAATTGTCATAAGTTTGTCCCACAAATTGAAATCAGAGTGGTACACCATGCAGCATGTTGATATGAATGTATGATCGATAATCCACTAACTACATGCTATTGTTCCAGTATTTACCTGACAGCAAAA
>VXBC01004838.1:1368778-1434302 GCA_013399945.1 Ploceus nigricollis | reverse complement strand
AAAAGAAAAAAAAGAGAAAAAATCCCAATCCCAAACAAAAACCAGCACCAAAATGAAAATCAAACACCCTCATCCCCCAAATGAAAAAATTTAAACCACAAACCTCCCTAAAACCCCTTCTATCAAGTAAGAATTTCCCTTAACCCAACTTAAAGCTGTTGTCTTGTTGCCATTTTTGCACATCTGAGAAGAGTCTGGCTTTGTCTCTTACCTATTTTCCCACCCAAATTACAGGTAATTAATGGATTTTGCCATTAATAGGTGTATACTAAAAAAACTAGTTTCTACTTTTGCTACACAGTTTGCCCAAATTCTATGTATACTCTATTCTATATTCTATTCTATTCTGTGTACAGATATATTTTATTTTTAATGACATGATCCAGGATTATGTAAGGTCAGAATTAAAAAACATTTAGAAAAATGTTTTAAAAAGTTATAAGAAATTTGAGAAAATAAAAACCCACTTATTTTTGCATATAAACTAATGTTTATCTTTAAGTCACGATCACTAAAAAATTAGTAAGCCAAAATTTTGGAGAAGTAAATTATGATGGTGGGACTATACTATTATTTAAATCAATTTTTAAAAAAGTAAAATAGGTTGTTTCCTGAAAGAAAGAACAAATGCATTTTGTCAGTGTTAGGCATGAGAAGCACCGTGTGTGAACCAACTGAAAAAATTATTTATGACAATGTCTTCAATTTTTTGAGTAAAAGGAAGACTGTATTGGGAATACATTGTGAAGATTATTAGAATAGTACCATTTAAAGCAGTGATTGTAAAAAAAGTTGGACTTAACTGAGAGTAAGCAAAGTCAGGTAGGTGGAAAGAACCAAAGAGACCTGTCAAGGAGTTACAAGTAAATCTTAATCTGAACAATATTGAACAAATAAAGCTGAAGTAAGAGATAAAAGGTCTCAGAGGATAAGAAAATCACTCCCTGAACAAGACAATTACTGTATTTTCTACTTTTCTGTAACTGTTACTGCACAAGTGCACCTGATTGGAGAATGCTTCTCATAGTGAATTTTGTCTTCAAGGAAAGTAAAATACTTTCTCAAACAATGCACCAACTATTTTTATAACACTTGGTGCTGGAGAAATTTCATACTATTGGGTGGTGAGTTTATATCTTGGAATGCCACAGTTGTTAGCAGAGAAGCTCAACTAGGTGATTCTGAAGTTCTGTTCTATCTTCAGTAGGAAAATTTAACTTGTTTAAAGTAGCAACACTAGCATTTGTTATTCACGTAACAGTCTATTAAAAGCAAGATACACTGTTGGATTTAACAGAAGATGAGGTTCTGGAGCAGCCTGATTCTGTTTCTCACCAGAAATCAAGTATGTAAAAAGTACTTTTGAAGACAATAGAGAAGAAAAGACATAATTTTACATAATGTATTATATAATAAAATAATTATCTGCCAAGCAATAAATCACAGGGCTATATTAGTTTGAGAAGACCTGGTAAATATTGTAAAGAGACATGAGCATGAAAACAAAGCAGTTACTTGATGTGGGAATAGTATCTTTGTGTTTCACTGTATACAGTAAAAAACCCCTAACTTCTTGCCCTCCTTGTTGCATTAATGAAATGTTATCAACTTTTACGTGCCCTGTAACGTTTTCAATTAAAATGCAAACTATATTATGTATCTCATTCAAATTTTTAAAAATTTTGATCCTAACAGTAAGGGTTTTCTGTAAGATACAACAAATACAAAACTGGAAAAAAATTGTATCGTTTTCAATTATATAAAGTAACTCTTCAAATGTTCTCTTTTTATTGTAGAATTACAGTTTAAAAAAATACTAACATGTTTCCTGTATGATTTATGAACATCTACATAGAGAGACTTCAAAGTTTATAAATTTTTAAATTGTTCTTCAGGAGACACAAAACATCTCAACAGACTTTCTTCAAAGCTCAAAGGTAATGAATAAGATCACAGTCCTCAAAAAGTCCTTCTGAGTGCATGATGTTTAGATCAACAAAATATATTCCTCTATTTTTAAGAGAAATTTGCAGAAAATATTCACTCACTTTCTTGAGAGTGAATACATAATTCTTAACTATAAGATGCTGAACTTGCACTGAACATGGTTGCTACTGATCCATCATTTGCACTGCAGCTGTAAAAACCCCTGCATTAGCGACACCCTCCTGCAGTTCGTGCTTGCAAGGGTTGTGGTTCTAACAAGTGGATTTTGCTAACGATCCTAGCGAATGCAAAATTTTTATGTCACTGACATGTCTCCTGCAGGACATTTTTAAACCCCAAGAAAGATAATACTCTTACTGGCATTTTATAAAAAATTTATGAAAACTAGTTTCCAACAAAGGCCAAAGAAGACTGAATTCAGATTCCAAGAAGGGATTTTGTGTATACACTTGGAGTGATTTACTTACTGTAACATATAGTGTGTTTTAAATTACTCAAAAATTTAAACTGCAATTATATAAATATCTGTAGCTGTGACTATTCAGATCACAGTATTTTGCAGCGTGTTTAATGTATTAAGAGTAACGTTCAAAACTTTCTTCAGGTTATTTTGAGTATATTAGTTATAAATTGAGTAACAGGGTAAAGCATAGATCTTTCCAAAACAATATATAAGCCAGATTCAAATTTTTAAAGAAAGCCAATTTTTATCTCAGTTAAAAAAGCAACAAAAAAAATTTTAAAATAGCTGACAAAAATACCCATTTGCTCATTTTCATGTTTTTTTCTTTAACATTGAAATTTCAAAGAATTATTTCCAAAGATTTAAAGCAATTGAGAAGCAGTGGAGGATGAATATATAGAATCTACTTTTACTGGTACTGGGATTTGCAGATGAGGCTGTCTCTCCTCCTAACCCTTAATATACAATGTAGTGATTAGTCAGACTGTACTCATTAAGGGTAGAAAAGGGAGAAATACTGTACCCACAATACAGGTAAGGGGAGGAACCTGTGGTTCACCCCATCCAAGCTGAAACGTATCCTATATGAAATAGAAATATATAGCCTGTTATTAGTTGTGAATCTGTAATGACAGACACTTGATGCTATGTTTTATAGCTCAATTATATGAGAAATGTTTCTTTCATACTAATGAAGTTCTGAGTACTCTTGAAAATGCCTCATTGTCACTTTCCTGGTAAGGGAATCTAAGGAATAACCATTGAATTTTAGAGGAGATTTAAGACATCAAATATTCTAATTTAGATTTTAAAAGTTATGAAATTGGACTGGAAATTTGAAATACAGTAAATGTTTAAAGCCATCAGCCAGAAATATGCATAAGGCATGCAAAACTGAAAGTGCAAGTGGATTTCAGATTGTTTGCTGCCTTCTACTATTTCTCTAATAAATCAAGCACGGCATGACATGCTTTATTTTGTGAAGTTAGACACAAATGCATGCTTCATTGTCACTTAATTCTCTAACTCAGCAAAGCAAATGTACTCAGTATTCTACATTTTCAAGTAGCATACCAATTCAGAACTAGCGCAAAAGCATTATACTGCGAGTACTAAAAAGCTAAACAAAAAGCAATGGGTATATTCAAATCTCAGTTTGCAGCTACTTCTGCTTAGTACATACACTAATTGAGATGAGAATATAAACCCTAAGACAGAAATTTAAATTGAATTAAAGCAATCCTTTACTTTGCCTTCCAGCATCTGGGTGGAGTTGGTTTTGAGATTCAGTATAGAAAGTATTAAAATTTCTCAGAATTCAGTATACTAGCAGATATTCTAAATGCCTTTAATATGGTATAATTCACTTCTGTGCTTAAGGCAAGCACAAGCTATGGATCACCTGTACCTTATTTTGGTGCAAGTGATTCATATATCTTATACTCACTTTAGAAAGAGAATTATGAAACAGCATAATTATAAAATTAATTGTAACTAAAGAGTATAGCTGAAGACTTCTAAGAACGTAACTTAAAATCTGAAGTGTGTTTCATATTTAGGCATAACAGAATAGACATTAGTATGTACTGACTGTGTAAAATCCTGCACTCTTCCAATTCACCAGAATGAAAAACTTATTTAAGAGAAACATTGATTGAATTAAAGTAGTTGAGTACTTGGAAATTGTTTTACAAAATGATGCAGAACTTCTTATATCCACAGCCTCTTGTGGAATACTTCAGATATTTTACGTTTTCAGTGCAAAATATGCACAGTTTTGAACATAGGTAAACATTAAAATTTAAATACATGCTGAATAAAAACTCTGTTTTATCACAGCTCAGTGTAGGTATGGGCAATATAAGAAAGCCAAGAGGGCTGCTTTATCTTTACTCTCTGCAGACAGAAAAAAGAATCTCTTTTTATGAATTCTTATGAAATTAACTCGGTTTCTGAGACTTCAATTTGACTATAGTCTGATGAGCTGGTCAATTATTTATTATTTGAATCTTTTTACTGTTTGTGAGTTATTCATAAAGTAATGCCAACAACTGTTAGTGAGCTGTTTTGAATACTTGCCAAGTGCTTTGGAAAAAACGCACTATTTCAGAAGTGCAAGTAGTAACTATAAGGCCTCTATATATTTGGCCTGTCAAATCTGCTAAGTGACTGGAATCAGGTACTTCATTGACTGTCATTAATATTGGAGGATAGAGTTGAAGCCTATTTGCTTTTCCAAGCTTCTCTGTGATTCCTAAACAGTAAATTGCTCATGAATTATTCATGTTGTGTAGCTGAAATTCTATCATATGATTGGGCTCCTGGCAGAGTTTCACAATTATTCAGCAAGCAGTAGGGGAAAGCAGTAAATAGATTTCAAATAACAGGTACCTTAATGACAGCTTCTTTATGCATGAATATTGTAAATCTTGTAAGTGGAAAATTTACTAAGGTGATCATGTAAAGATACAGAAAAAATGAATAAAACATTTGGCAATCAATTTTAGCATCTTTTTAGAAATGGTCTTTTCTTCCAATATCATTTTAATAGCTGCATTTTTTTTCCTCCCTGCATAATATCTGTACTGGTCTCCCATTCCTCCTGCAGCTGACCAGAACATCATTAAAAACATAAAGCTGACGGCAGCAGTTTCCCAACATTTCTCTGTACAAAACCACATACATTTATCTGAATGTTCATGAACACTATGTACAAAGAAAGACAAAGAGAAAATGGCTAAATCAAATAGTTGCATTGTCTGTGGTACTTGACCAGCTCTTACCCTGCTGAATATCACTTCCTGAGTTTCATATAAGGAGAAAACTGTTAAAAGTCAGTTTGCTGCATGAAGCTGAAATTTATTAATTCAGTAATCATTGGTTAGCAATGCATTTTCTACTGCATTCTGAAGTGGAGATAGGTAGTCTGCTGAATACAATTCAGGAGAAGAATTTGAAGCCTCAGTTTGACTTCATTAATCTTAGATTTTTTTTCTGAAGATTTTGCATTGTTTCCTCTTGTGTTTCCATGATGCAGGAAAAAGCATTCTCTTAAAGCATATTTCATTGACATGCATATAGAGTTAGTTTGTATTCAGTGGCTTTAAGGAACAGAAGGTATAAATAAATGAAAAAATAAGTCAAAATGCCTTCTTGAATGAGATGAATAGTAAGCAGGGCCTCTAAATTACTCAGAGTAGCAAGAAATAACTTTATATACATTGTATTTAATATTGAATAGAGATTAGTTGAAATAAAAGAAGCATTTACCTTACAAAAAGAATAACTTCATAGAGGAATCAAATAACTCGATTTGCTTTTTAAGTCAGCCAAACTCAGAAATAGATTTAAACCACTAGTGGATATAAATGTATCTGTAGTATCATCTAATGAAATTCAATGGGCTTAGATTAAAGGGAGTTTATAAAATATAATGAAAAATGAAGAAGTTCAATTTCTAGGAGAAAGTACCTTTGTTAACAAATGCTAAATTAGATTCCTGTATAAATATTTTTATATATTTATCAGTAAATAAATCAATACAATTGTGTTACATTTTATTTATTATTAGGACTCAGTTAAGAGAGTTCATAGTTGGCAATTTCAAAGATTCATATGTAAAACTCCTGAGATTGGCTAGAAAGTAAAGTAACCTTAATGAATATAAATTCTATGTGATAACTGCATATGGATTTAGGTGAATGGATGAAGCTTTTTGCTTATCTGTTAGTAAAAGGTATGCGATAAAAAGATAGTGCAGCCTTTCTGCATGGACTTGTCATTCCTTGTTGTGCATGCATGTATTCTTCATATGCATGCATAGTTTCAGACACTTTCACGTTGTCTTACCCTCATGCCTTCAAATCGCGACAAGGCTCTTAGAGGTCTCAAAGCTCTTAGTGTCCTAAGGGACTTAATCGCACCAAGTTCTGAGTAGCCCAAGGCATTAGCTGTTAAGCTAACCAAAGAGACCTATATGAAAACAGGAAAGTAAAAATTATTATATGGTACATTCTATTTTACATACCATAGATGTGAGATATACACTTCGTTAGAAGGTTCTAATTTTGGATCACTTTCTTCAGGAATAGGGAGTCTTTCAAGTTTAAAAAAAAAAGAAGAAAGAAGCAATATGAAAGGTGAATAGGTAAACAAACAAGCAAAAATATAATAAATAATTATTGAAAACATTAGTACTTCTGAATTTCATCCTTTACTACTGATCTGAGGACATATAAAACCACAAAAACTGAATTACATTAATCTCTCCTTTTTACCAATTTAGGTATTGGTCTTATTTTTTCTTTGTTTTACAAAACTGTTGGGATCAGTAATTGTGGTTGATAATGCCATTTGATTACTCACAACTGAAAGGGAACTGACTGAAGTTTGTGTTGAACTACACGTGGGTCACAGAACAACATTGCTCCTCTGAAAATTGGTAAAAAGGATTATTTTTGCAATAGGCAGTTATACTGACTAATCCTTTTGCCTGACTGCTGAAATTATGTGCTTTACAAGCTGACATTAACCTGGACTATGCTGTTTCTAAGACCTTAGAAGAACAGTTCCATAGGTGGAAGAATTTGACAGGCCTTTAAATATTCCATGTCCCTACATTACCTCAGTGCAAAATATCACATTCTCTACATTTGCTATGGCTCCTGTCCAAAATATTACTTTCTGTTTGTTTCCCATTTCCCCTAAATGTTCCCTCATTATGCTGTTCTAATTCCTTAACTATTTATTGGGCCAAAAATAGCATAATGTTTCATTATAAAGAACAATGTATCAGGTAAAGACTGTGCTCATATTTAAAAACAAGCATTATATGTGAAATTTTTAGCTTTTATAAGTTAATAGCTTTTCTGAACTTTTCAGCAGCTCTAGCAACAACAAAACTTGGTTCTTTTAAAATCTAAATTTTTTTTCCAGCACATTCATTGTATTACTGAAAACTTTCAAGTTGCCAAAATCTAAAGGAAAATTAAAGAAAATATCCACATGTGTAAATCCAGCATATATCACTAACTAATTCAGACACTTGAATATGTACTATACCTTCACATAATGATGTATTCACATTTTCACATTCACAAGATGGCTGTTTGGGATAGTACGATTTAAATAAGGTCAAGTATTAGAGAAAAGTAGTTTTAGAGAACGAACAGCTGCTTCTGCTTGCATGCTTGTTCAAGCTTTTTTGTTGTAGGTGTCACTTAGGTACCCATTTTGAGAATTTCAACACTAAAGAGCAAAGTGTTTTTCAAGAGAGGGTACTTTGTATGAAACACGGCTATCTGTAGCTGTATATGTGGACTTGAATCCTCAATATATTTAAACCACAGTGTACAAAAATCAAAAATGTTGTAAACACCCATTAAAAAAAAAGGAAAAAGACTGAAGAAAATTAATTGTTCTGATGCTCTAATTAGCCCTTGTATGTTGGGAACACATTGAGAAAGTGTTGGATTTTTGGCAATACTTTGGGACAATAAATTCTTACAAAGGTCTCTTTTTGTCTATTCAGTATACATTTCTTTCTTACAAAGGTCTCTTTTTGTCTATTCAGTATACATTTCTAAGTCATTGAAACCAGGACAAAAAGAATCTTAATTTTAAAACTGAGCTTGTTCAATACTTGGTTTTTGTATATGTTTTACCAGAAATTACTGTCTTGAAAATATAGTGACTGGTTTTGGTTTTGTAACTCTGTAAAACATAGTATTTGAGGTTCACCCACAGAAATTCATGACCTGCAGAAACAGTATGCATTCCTGCACACTGGTGTTTTTTTCCCCAGGGGGTATACTTAGGATATTCTTAAATGCTCCATAATTGTATCAAAGCATCAAGAAATGTTCTCTCCCATTTCACAGCACAGTACCACAGAGCTAGAACTATGAGATAACCCTTGCAGCAAAGATTTCAAACATGCCTGTGAAGACTGCAAGTCACTAATACTTATTGGACTTCAATACTAACTAATCCACACTACCAGTGCTAGAGATATATCTTGCTTTCCTTGTGGAGCCCTGATTTATCCACGTGCTGAAATCTGTGGATATGATGTTCATTTTCTTGCCAGAGGAGTTTTGATTCAGATGGTTGTCTGATGTCTGGTGGATCAGACACACATCTAAATGCTGGGTTCAACCTAGACCACAGCAGGAGGAATGATGGGTCTGAAGGTGGGGGCGAGCATCCCAGGCCAGAATGCAAGGCAGGATGACCTCTTTCAACAGCAGTGTTGGGAACAACCCCTTAACTGCTTGGGGGCTACCATGCAAGGTCCTTCTGTTCAGCAGGAGAACTTCCAGTCTCTCTTAACATAGCAAGGCAGTGCCACAAACATAAAGTGAAAGACAGAGAAACATGGATTTTTTTCCAGCTACCTTACTTTTCAAATTGAAAAGTAAACTAGTTTGGCATTAATAGATATTATGGCTGCACAGAAAGTAAGTTTAAAAATTATCAGACAAATATAAAAGTGTCACCTAGGAAATGTGCTACATACATCGACAATCAGGAAGTCCAGCCAGCACCAGGCATTAGTAAAATATGTTTGGTAGCCATAGGCCACCCACTTCAGCAGCATTTCCAGAATGAAGATGTAAGTGAAGACCTTGTCAGCATATTCCAGCATGGTCTTGATAGTTTTACGTTGTTCAATATATATGTCTTCAAAAGCCTGTGAGTATAAACATTCAAAGATATTTTTTGTTACTGCACACGCTTCAGGTTGTAACACAACAAACCAAAAAAGGCAACAAAAAAAGGAAATAATATTTAAGAAAAGGCAAGGATATGTAATTTCTACCTAATACTTCTTTTTCTGATAACTCAGTATATATATTTTTTTCCCTACGGAAATATATTTTCCAGCTCACAGGAGGAAGAAGCAGATATTACACAGCAATCACTACACTTGTCAGAGATTTTTAAAAATGTATTTATTTATTGCTGATAATGAATTATTCTTCTCAGATCATATTGCATAGTGACAAATGGAATTGATTCTGCCAAGTGTTGTGCCTGAACTGAATTCTACTGAGATAATTTGGCTTGTATGTAGGTAGACCCAACTACAAAATCCAGGGCCATAGCTGTAAAATTTTCAGGACGATGGCAATACAAACTACCTTTTGTTTTTAAGTCCTCTGGCTTCCTGAAAATTTTAAGTTATAAATCTTAAAATAAGTTGCTCCTTTCTTAACAAAAAATTTTCTATCTTAATCAATACCTGCTTTATTATTCACATTTTATGAGATACATAAAATTTCTGAGCTCCTTACCATGTTATTTATACTTTTTATGTTCTCATTTTTAGGCAATCAAAAAAACAAATAGCTCCTGCTTTTCATAAATTCTTCAATTTTTTTTCCTTTAATTGCTTTCAAATTTCAATTATGCTATTATTTCTTATGGAGACTGACTGATTTTATCAATCTGAAAGAACTGGAATGATCAGCTAGCTTGCAAAGACTTGGATATTTTTTGATACTAACATTCATTTTTACTCAGCTTGCTTTTGAACCACTTGACATCTGTCAGTTCAAGTGATTAGTGTTTGCATATCAGGCATCAAGCTAAGATCTGTGTAGTTCTGGTTACTTGCATCAGGCATTGTGGTACCTGACACTCCTGTATTCACTAAAACTGGGAAGTCAGCACTTGTCATTTCATTTGTGCAGGTGGGGTGATGCCAGAGGCTGAGTGAGCAGTGCTCCTGGTAGGGAAATGTGTCTGCTCCCTGCCTGAGAGCCTGGGGAGGGGGGTGCAGCCAGCCTGCAGCCTGCCTGTGCCTGCTGCATTTCCTGGCTGTGATGACAGTGAGATTTGTCTGGAGCGTGGCCTTGGGGTGAATATGGGATGCAGAGCCGGAAGGTACAAAGAGACCTTTTCACTATCACAAAGGACTTTAAAGGGAGAGCAGTCTCACACCTCCAGGGACTCCAGTTGTTTTTTAATGATGGTTGTGTCAATATTAGACCAATCCGTGGTCTTTGAAACGTTTTCACAAAATAAAGGTTCTTTGTATGACACACCTTAGGCTCACAAGCACGAGGTACTAACACTGTGGGATCTTGTCTCAAACTTCCTCTAAATATAGTAATAGAAATTCACCTTTTTCAGATCTCCTTCCACTACTTTTCTCATTTAAATTTCTTGTCACTGAAGATTTTCTCCACTTAGTTGTATGAACCAAAATTCAATGGCGTAAACTTGACTTTTTTTTGTTATTTGGAGGATTTTAAATGACATGGAAAGTGTCACATGGCATTGCATGAAAGTTGTTTTTTAATGATGGTTGTGTCAATATTAGACCAAACAAAAGCAGAATAATTCTTAGAGATGTAGCTGAAACTAGTGATAGGTATTATCATAAACTGCTAACAGTATTAACAGTATTTTAAAGTGTTGGCAGTGGTCTCATGAGCTTATAATACAATTTTGCAACACAATTTTGTTTATTATGTAGGAAGTTAAGTAATTTGCCAAAAGGTAATTAAATCTGTCAGGGTAGATGCTAGATATACTCTGCATTATCTTACAGCAAATAGTTTGCCTAAAAAACACCTCTGTGTATTTACACAGGCTCACTTTAATTTAAAAATTCATCTACAATTTCTTTATTCTTCATCATTACTTGTATTTTTGAAAAAACATATTATTGTTAGGGTTTATTTCATTCATTGATATAGATTTTTATTATGGTTGGCTTCCCTTTATTCTGCCCTTGCATGCTTGCTAGAGCAAATTCATGTTTTTGCAGATGTCCCTTCAGTCTACGTGAGTATGAGTCAGTAGAAGTTGAATTTTAAGTCTAAATAATAAATTCTTATTCTTAGAAAGGAATTTAAAAATCCCACGCAGTCTTATCTTTTTTTGCTGTTCTAGGACACAGAATTTATAGGACTACATAAGCCAGCCCTGGCCCTTGCAAGGTGTTTTGAACTGTTTATGCCATTATGGCTCCAAATACTCAACAGTGACAGCCCTTTTCCTCGAGCTACATCAGTAAACAGCAGTGAAAGGAGGGAGCACACTCAAATAAGAAAGTTCAGTATGTTCTCTTCTTATGTGGTTTCTCTCTGCCTGAGGCATATCAATGCCACTTCCAGCAATGGAGGTAGGCTCTCTCTAATCACTTACGTCTGTTCTTTTTTCTACATGTTGTTAAGAAGAGACTGTTTTTGCTGCTTTTCCCAAGGCCTGAATAAAATTTAGTCCTGTCATTTGAAGACATGGAATTGTGTTAAGTTAAAACACTGTTAGAAGAGACAATTATAAGGAGTTTTCTGACAACGTGGAAACATTCTGTTCATGTTTTACTCACCAGAGCTCCACTACTGAGGAGAATCATAAAGACAATGAAAGTCTCAAACCAGTTGTGTTCAACAATCCTGAAGCAGGTTTTTCTAAGGTTCCACCACTGCTTTCCTCTCCCTTCTTCTATACTTACTTGACAGCACTTGAACCTTCTTACACAGCCTTTAGAACATTGTATGTAATGAGATGAGGGAAAAAAAAAGAAGACGAGATTTTGTTGAGTTGCATTACTTTTGGTTATGCATTCTGTTAATGATACAATGCTATCTTTACTGTGCCATTTTGTAAAAACCCAATAGATTTGCACCTAGATAACCTTCTTTTTCTTCAAAGAAAAAAAAAAACATTGAGACAGTTGGAATTTACAGTTAAATGAACAAGTGAGAAGAATACATTTCTCATTTATCAAGAAGTAAGTGCCCAATACAGTGCACACAAAAAGATAAAAGTCCATCAAACATGAAGCCAAATTACAGAATACAAAATAAGAGTTAAAATATAAAATTCATCCAAACATCAGGTAGGTTGATGTGTAAGATATGGGCAAATGATATTAAACTGTACCTTCTTTTGTCCAGGATACTCAATTCAGGCAATGTTGCATTCATTGCATGAAAAAAATCTAAGCCTCTTATCTAAATTCTGGGCTTTTCAGTTCCAGTTAATTTCTCTAACTTGTGCCCCTAATTTATTCTACACTTTCATGATTTAGCTGCTGACTTTTATGCAGAAAAGTACTAGTAATAAATAATGGTATTTTCCATGACAAATCCTAGGCTATTACAGTACTACCTCTTATGAGTTAAATGTAAATTTCTAAAGAATGATCTGTTATCATGTCCAGAAGTAATCCAACCCGACAATAGCATTTATTGTCCAATGCCTAAATCTAAGTTTTGTTTACAGATACCAAAAATGGCATTTGTATCCTGATATTACTATTTTTATAAAATATTTCTTTCTCCACCTCCTTCACATGCACACATCCATAAAGTTTCTCCCAAAGAAATGCCATTGAAGAAACATTCATGACCAGATTGGGGTTTTCTTGAATTGTGGGCCAATAGAAGGAAGAATGAAAGATGAAAGAGTCCACCAGGTTAGATTGTTCTTCCCCCAGGTGGCACACAAAGCCTCTTCCTTCTCCTTTTGCCAATTTGTAGAAGATTCATTTAGCACTTTTCAAGACCATCTAGGTGTAGTTTTTATTTATCACTAAACAGCTATTGTAGTAATGTGTACTTTATAAAGCACTTAGATTTCTGTGAAGAAAATTTTTAAACAGTGTGTTTATTATCTGTAACTAAACTCTGAAAGTACAGTAATATACTAAAATAAAACTTTCAATACCACATTTTTCTTATTTTAAAAATAGAGATACATTTCCAATAAAATGTTTTCTTAACTGTTTATCCAATACATAGTATAATTGTGGTATCAGTTTCCATGTAATGTACTATGGACTCAAAGTTCTACTGCTAATAATCAGAGCTTAAACACTAACAAAAGGATAATACGATTCATAAATCTTAATACTTAAATTACATAGAAAATGGTTCTGTAATTCTATTAATAATTATTACTAATGTTTTTCTTCCAAATACCTTCTGTGAAGCAGGCCTCTGGCTCCTGGGCTTCTTCAGGTTCAGCTTCTGGTTGTTCTTCTGCAGGAAGTCCAATATCAACTGTGCTGCCTTCAGATGAACTAGATGAATTTAACTTCTGTAAAGGACAGAAGCATCAAAATGAACAGTAAATAATTTAAAGGCAAATATTATTTGATTCTGAAATAAGTAAATTAGACAATGTTTAAGAATGTTCTAGAATTCAACATAAGTAAGTTGCTGATAAACATCTGAGAAGTTTATACAGTCTGGTTTTCCTCCTGTACTGTAAGAATCTCTTAAATAGAAGGTGTATCAGTAACAGATCAGACTTCAAATAAAATTGTGCTTTAAACTGAAAAATGTGGGTAATGCTAAATCTGAGAAGATTTATAACCACAACAAGCCATAAGTCATAATGATCTCTTGACCTACATAGAAATAATGAAACTTAAAAAAATATACAGGAATTTGTAGTGTCTACTGAAAATCAGGTACAGTTATTTTCAGAGTCTGAAAATAACTACATAAATGAGGTAGGAGGTCAGAGGAATGAGGAAAAAAAGCAGAGAAGGCCATACTTCAGGGGTTAGTAAATCCAGATTAAAATTGCTGAAAGTCTAGCTCAGAGTGAAGCAGAATCTGCCTACAAAAAGGCTGAGGTAGTTTAAGCCCATAAAGAAATCAGATTGTGTTTTATCAAGAAATTTTCAACAACATGATGAGCATAAAGAGAGTGAGGCATGAGCTGGAAACCAAATTTAAAAAAAAAAAAAAAGAATGCACTTAAGCTAATTCTCATCCTAAAAATCCCAAAACTTATAACACGTAATGTGCAGCTGGAACGTGGTTCCAATCTATCTCTTTGGTATTGTGGCTAAAACTTGGGCAAAATTGTGAAGGAAATATATTTAAATATGTATGGTTAAACAAAATAATGAAACAACTGCAATATAGATCACTGAGTCTAACTATAAACTCAGCACTGGGATAAAAGGTAACCCTGTTCCTATAGGTAGCAGCACATCAGCAGACAGCTTTCCCAAGCTTTCCTAAACTGAGTCTGTGACTAAACAGGATCAATTCTCCATGGGTCAGTCATGAATCAGCTGGTGTCTCTCTATTTGACTGTCTGCTCTGATGGGTTGAAGACTGGACTGGACAGCATGAAGGTAGTTGTGGAGAGTAGATGATATGTCATTGTTTTCTTCTAAAGGATCTTTGTTTAAATGTTTTACTTTGAAATTCTTCATGCTGGGGGTGGTTCATAATGTGCTGAAAGAAATTTTAAGAACCTTTATTGTAGCAGTGGTTCATATGCATAAGTCAAATTAATTATAGACAGGAAAATAACTATTAATGCTGCAGATATTAATTAGGAAATGGGAGCAACACTGTCTCTGAAATAAGTTGCTGTGGGGAGAGGCTGTTTTGTACAGGTCTCCTTTCTTGTAGGAGGATCCAAAAATTGCACTCAGTTTAACACTGAGTTTTTACTGAGAGCACTAGAGGGCTCTTATACACACCAAAAGGATAGTGATAAAGAATTCAGCTACCCTAAAATTTGGTGTCTGAAGCACTGGTAGCAATACAACAGAGGGACAGAAGGGGGAAGATGAGCTATCCTGTAAAAAAATTGCATTGCAACCAAAATGGGAACTAGCTGGTTAAGGCTGAGGTTTCTCAAGTGAGAAAATTAATATTGTTAAGTGTCTGGAAAAGCAATTTTCTAATTTGACTAAAATGGCAGCAAAAGAAGTCATTGAGGGTATAGTTGTTTTGCAAATTCTGTCATTTAATCAATTTAAATTATTTTGCTAAAATAGCCACATACAAAAAGTTGCGTAATGGAACAGTTATAGCTTTAATATGCTTTTTAAAATTACAGTTCTCAAAAAGGCTTTATATCAATAGTCTGCTTTAGCATTCCTTTAGCAACAGTAGATGTTTTCATCTGTTGGTACTTTTCAATTTTCATCAAGTGAATTTGAAGTATATGGGAGAGTCTCTGGTTAAAACTTCTTTTTATGGGAATCTAGGTGTAGAAGAGCTGACAGTTTTAAAATCTAAAAGAATTCATATGTCTTAAGGAATGTGTAAAGGAGTTAAATAAACTATTTATACATTTTCTGGTTTATATATGCTTTTTCAAGAGGCAGAGAGAAGACGTATCACACTCCTCATGGGACCCTTGTCACAGAAGGCAAACAAAAATTTCTGGTGGAATAACACTGCAGCTAAGGCACTGTCCCCTACAAGTTGTTCTAACTACCATGTGGACCACACACAGTTTTTATGGATTAGCTGAGTCTCCAATTACATGGCCTCTTATCCCCTCTAAGAGGCTATAATTTTTAACTCTTTCTCACTCTTCTGTTCATCAAGAATTAAGTCCTCCTTTATACACTCATTTATGCCTATCTACAAAGAAATGTCAAAATAAATGATTAAGAATTGAATACACTGGCTTATGAGAAGTAAAACAAAAAAAAACTAAACAATCAAACAAAAGTCCACATAACAAAGACCCTCAAAAGATCAGAGAGAAATGCAAAAAAAATCTAAATACCTCTTTGCTTTCTTCCAGGTCAGATTCACTACTAAATTCTTCTGTGTTTAAATTTTCAAAGTCAGATTCACCCACAGCAATGGGCACTGTCACAGTGAGGCTTGGGTTGTTTATGAATGACATGTAA
Organism: Ploceus nigricollis; assembly: GCA_013399945.1. NCBI lineage: Eukaryota > Metazoa > Chordata > Aves > Passeriformes > Ploceidae > Ploceus > Ploceus nigricollis. The sequence goes on along the minus strand of VXBC01004838.1, from coordinate 1,418,259 downwards.
TCACTCTCATCAATTATGTATTTTTCCACACTGCTGCCTGTGCCTATACCACTGGTGGTTCCATTTGCATCTTTAATATAGTCATGGTCCTTGCTTAGTTCCACAGTTGTATGGTTGGAAATACAGCTATTTTTGTTGTTTAAATCTTCAAGTGGCTTGATTTCATCTAAAGCTTTCTGCTTTTTAACAAAAGCTTTTTGGATGAATTCACGCACTTTTCTCTTCACATAATCTATGCCTTTCTGAATCCTTGCCACAGCAATCTGGAGATTGTTCATTTCATTATCGTCGTCTGTCACAGCAAGGTTGTCTGCACTGAATGAGCTCAAGAGCAAGGCCAAAAATAGGTTCAGTACCTGCAGAAAGATTTTAAAAAAGATGTTCTTGGCTTTATTTTAAAAAATAACATTTATTTTATTAAAAAATGTCCTATTATCGACATCAAAGACTGAAATCCCAATAATTCACCATAACCAAAGAAGTACCCTCAAAAATTTTTCTCTTCTCCATAAAAACCAAGCTTATTTCACTTAACTCAGGTCCTGCTCATGATTCAAAAATATTTGTATGACTGACTAATATCTGTAAATGCATCTTTAATTCCCCACAGTATGTAAATATTTTGGTGTCAGAGCTTATAATCTAAAAATGGAGCTATCAGATTTGCTGTTCAGCACCATGAAAAAGTTTCATTTATCCCATCATACAACAGAAGTTAGATTATTCAGGCGACTAATCATATGGTATAAATAATAAAAAAAATCCACAGCAAATGGCCTATAAAGAGTCCATAAACTAAAATTATTTGGAGCACAAAATATTTTCAAAGGGCCAGAAGAGAAATTAGTCACATTCTTAAGTGCCCACTCGGACATTCTTAGGATTTTGACATGGCAGAATATTTTGTTCTCTATCCAAAAAAGCTCTTAAGCTTAACTTTAAGCATTTCTTGAAACCACCTGCTTAAGTGCTTTGTTGAAGCAGAGCCAGAGCACTCAGTTCACTTCAGGACTGAGACCACTCTCTTGCCAAATCATTTTTTGTTAACACTTTGATTACATACCACTAGGTTTCCAATCACCATGACCATCATGAAGACTGTAAGGCACATGGCTTGGCCTGCAACCTCCATGCAGTCCCACATGGTTTCTATCCATTCTCCACACAGCACTCGGAACACAATCAGGAAAGAGTGGAAAAAATCTTGCATGTGCCAGCGAGGGAGCACACAGTCACTTGCAATTTTGCAGACACATTCCTTGTAGTTTTTCCCAAAGAGCTGCATCCCAACCACAGCGAAAATGAACACAATGATGGCCAGCACCAGAGTCAGATTCCCCAGAGCTCCCACAGAATTACCGATGATTTTTATCAACATATTTAGTGTTGGCCAGGATTTTGCCAATTTAAAAACTCGTAACTGGAAGGAAAGAAAAACACTGTTAGGAGAACCAGAAAGACACAAGGATATTTTGAAGTCAATTTGTGGAAGGATATTGCTGCAAAATATGCCTTCAGTTGGATTGTTCAGAGGGTATCATCTTGTCTAAAAGCATGAAGATGGAAGTTTCCCTCAAGAAAAATTTGTAAAATTGTAATTTGATATTCTCAAAGCATAGCTTTTACTGAAGGCCAAAGAAGCTACTGATTTGGACTTAAAATCTAGGGCTCACCTGTTAAAATAATCTGGACAATTTTTAAACTAGTATTTGTAGAGATTTGTTCCTGTGATGCCAATCAGAGATAATACCTCTAGTGAGTCAATTTATTTCTGCATAGTGGGATGTTTACAATGTGTATATAGGCCCAGAGCACCTACTGCTATCTGTTTGGATCTCTATCAATTTCCACTGAAGACTGTAAGATACCACAATTAGTAAGGATTTGTGCTAATGAAACTGTCCTCAGGATCAGTATCATGGCAAACATCAAGGAAATTTTTAAGACAAAAATAAAATTATTTTAATGAAGCCACATTGAAAACTAAGCAGAATTGAAGCATATTTACCAATCTGAATGATCGAAGAACAGATAGTCCTTCCACATCCGCAAGACCAAGTTCAACCAAGCTAAGGGTTACAATAAAGCCATCAAAAATATTCCAGCCTTCCTGGAAATAATAGTAAGGATCCATTGCAATTATCTTGAGAAACATTTCTGCTGTGAAGATTCCAGTGAAGACCTGAGTTCAAAGGGCAGTTTGTTATTTCAAGGTGAAACATAATACTCCGGATCTAGTTTAATTCAAGCTATGTTTTATCCAAAAGCAATACTTAAAAATAGTTACATTTACTGTAGTAATTTATTATGCCCACCTTCCCTTAACAAGTGTCAGAAAACCAGGTAATTTTTCTATTAATTAAATTTTATACAAAGCAAATTACATAAACTTCTGTTTTATAACATTTGAAATCCAATATCAACTTTCTAAGGATATGGACTTTCTCATGTGCAGTACAAACAATGTCCCAGATTTGATTTTCAGAACATAAACCAGAATGTATTCCAAGAAATTATATGGTATAGCTCTTTCTTGGTGTACAAATTACAAATTAGGCCAAATCTAAGACTACAGGGGGGCAACTTCTTGCCTGCTACGACCTGCCTATAATTCAGTTCAAAAGAGCTGTGATTATTTATACCAGATGAATAAATGGTACATTATAATGTACCTCAGTTAGTACAGCAACTGAGACACATGATGATGTGCTGAGATACAACAATTTCCCGAAGCTGAGTAACTTCTACCTAGGCGTGCCCAGAAGTAGCAGCAAAGTTGGTTGGCTTAAACACTTCAATATCAGGAATAAAAGAGTAATTAAGAATGCATTTTAAACAAAGTGCTGCTGGTAGTGGTTTCTCATAATGCATTTCTATGCTGAATGAAGTAGGAATTATATTTAAGACCCACCAAAGTAATAACCCTGAGTAGCTTTGAGAGAAGTCTTGGGAGAATTTCTTCTAGGATAGGAATGTACTGAAGTCACTGCTAAAAACTGCTTGAGCCCTGCTCTGACAGGTTTTCTGTTTTTGTTTTTGTTTTTTTTTTTTCTGGTTTTGATAACCCATTTTTCAGCAAGCTGAAAAGAAAATAGGACAGCTAAAGAGAATAATCTAAGTGGGATAATCAGGAGACACAAAAGTCTGACTTGCTCTGCTTAGGAACACCAATACTCAAGATCTATTGTTACAGCCTTCAAATACACTCTAGATACAAACACCAGAGAGGGAAAGGTTACCAATTTTTAAGATATAGGATTGGAACCCCTGAGAAAGACATAGGAATGATACAGTTTGAAATGCTGACAGGTTCCTAACAATCAGAACAGCACAAGAAGCTTTAAAGTGGAGCTACTTTAAAGTGGAACAGGCAACCTCTGAGATCCTCTCTATTGCAGAAGGGGTTTATGTCAGGGAGCCTAAAACTGGAAGAATGTGGTGCTTACAGACAGGTTCTCTCACACTCCCTTTGTAGTCAGAGGTACACCAAGATTTATAGGGAATTTTCTTGGTTGGAAAACAAACCTATAAAATGCTACAATACAAGATTTTACATTTTATTAGGAAACAAAGGTTCAGCATTTCCCTTATATTAAGTATATGAAAATCAGCTGTACAATTTTCTATTCATTCCCCCCCTAAATTCTATAGTTATTTACATGAACTATTTGTTCCTCATTACAAAACAAGGATTATTAAAAATCACATTATAAGAAATCAATTCTTAAAGAAGGAGATAAAGTAGGACTGTAGCTGCAGATACTTCTATATGATCAAACCTGTCAGTTCAAAAGCAGGAGAGCTACAAAAAGTTAACTCATGAAATCTTTAATAATTTATCTTTTTGAAGCAGAGAGAAAGGGAGAAAATACAGCTGACAACCTGAGGAAAATACATCTTACTAATTATCAGAGGATAAAAACAATAAAAAATAGGAGAGGAAAAAGTACTGCAGGATATTTTTTTACATAAAACATAGAAAGAAAACAATCCACTTATCCATATAAAAAGACTTTTGCACAAGAAAATTCTAGAAATGCTTTTAAAGGGATCTTTTAGCTACTGTAAGTTTCTACTCAGGAAACAGCAATTAAAAACACATTCATAATTTAAAGATTTATATTGTATTGATTGAGAAATTAACACTGCATTTATTTGCATGGTGTCTGTTTCATGGAAACAATGCATTTCCTGGTCTAGTAGTTACACAAATCAAACTCTGCTTAAGATGGACTATACTTAATGTAGCATTGGAGCCAATTCTTAAATTTTTAATTTGATTTTGCAGAACACAGCAGTATATTGATTTTACAGTACCCTAAGCTACATGAGTCAGGGTTGACAGTCAAATTTCCAAAAATGTTCTGATACTTATATCTGAAGGCCAATAAATATCCAAAAAGCTGTTAAACCTTTCCTTTCAGTTATTACAGGCATATTTGCTTCCAAATCATGAATGTAAAGCCCCAACAAACTTACCAGATTTCCAACTGAAAGTACATGATTGAATTCGTCGGTCATTGGATAATGTTCCATAGCCATAAAGAGTGTATTTAAAACAATGCAAATTGTAATAGCCAGGTCAACAAATGGGTCCATTACCACTAAGTTGACAATATGCTTAACTTTTAACCAATGTGGACTGCAGTCCCAGATCAAGAAAATATTTGCAAATTTATACCAACACGGTGGGCATTTCTGTCTCGATTCTTCAAGTTCTGTGGGGAAAAGAAAGTTTATATATGCAAATACGTGATTTCTCTAACATTCCTCATTCCAATATTAATTGTACCAGTCAAGTTTTCAGTCTATAGTGGTACTGATTAACCTCCTTTAAGACCCCATTCCACAAGGCTTTTAAGGAAAGCCTTTAAAAATTGCTATTGAATATATTTGCTATGTTCAAAGCTTATCTGTCACGCACAACTTCTTTGTATTACAACCACTATGCCAATCAGCATCAATTTATGCATCGGTTTGTAATATGTATTTAGTTTTTCCTTGATTACACTTCAGCTTGTTTCTCCCACCTACTGTTTAAGTATGTAAATATTTTTATTCTGAAATTTGTAGCATTTAAGCTGAATTCAAGAAAAAAAACCATTTTGATCACCTAGAATAGCTTTCCAGAATGACTGAATAAATATAACTGCAAAAATGCTTATATATTTTAGCAATAGTTGCACCTGTTTGAAAAATGTTCAGTGGCTTTTTTGTGTCCAATAATACATTTTTAATTACTATGTATAAGTACGCACTCAGTTATGACCATGCATATGAGTTAGATGGCGACAAAACAATGAGATAGAAATGCTTCCTTATGTAATAACTTTAATGCTTAGTTATGTAATAACCTTAATAAATAAAGAGCTTTGAATTTACTGATAAATATATGTCAGTTTGCTGGATGTTATCTGTACTTAAGCTATTTTAAATCTGTTTTCAAGTTTCAACTCAAACTTTTAGAAATCTATGGGAAAAACAGGATTAAATATTAAGCAATGCATAGCACACACCTTCCACAGTGTTTGTGAGGATGCTAGCAATACTCATGGCTCTTTCCCTTAAAGCTGGATCTTCCAGGAAGTCCATAGAAACATGAAAAGAACCTGATATTCTCTTCCTCATTTCTGGTTCTGTCGTGGTGCCCTATACAGAGAGCGATAGTAGGTGAGACCACGTTGAAGAAACAACCAGATAAGCAAATACTACATAAGCCTGTTAGTAGTGTCTTAGCTTGGACACGTGCTCCGTGCACTTCATATTTTATCATGTCAGACTTTCATTACTTTTTAGTACCTTTTAAATAATTTTTAGAATTCCATTAGGTCACAGGTACGTACAGCTCAAGATTGAGAAATTCAAAATCCAATTTTTGCATTTTTTTCTTTAAGATATGAAAAGTCTTTAAACATTTAAAAAAATTTAAACAAATGGAAAAGGGTTGAGTTCAAAATATTGCACAAAATTTTCAAACTGTAATTTTTTTTTCTTGCTCCTGTTGACAGAATATTCTGGGGCTTGCAACATAATAGTCTTTTCTCCTAATCAAACGGTAGCAAGTAAGAAAAGTCTGACTTCCTCATGCTTCCTCATGCTAGTATTTTTTAGCAGTCTGAGTAGACAAACTTGAACTAAGCAAGAAATCTTTTGGAGACATTTTCTCTTACCTTTGTATGGTAAGAGAATGGCAGCAATATGTGCTGCCAATATGTTTACACAGCCATTTGCATTTTTAGAAGTATGTATAGAGCTTTGATCTTCCAATGAACTATTTGTTGTCTATACTACAATACTCCACCAGAAATGGATGGAAAATATATAGGAATGAGAAATAAATAGTAATAAGGAATTGACAACTTCCTTTCATTTTTACAGGCTGATAAGGAAGAGTGACATCAAAATTAACTAATAACGCTAATTTTGATAGTGGTAATACAGCATCATATTGATTGCAGTTATATAACCTTTTTGTATAATATTTTCCATTGTATGTCAACTACGATAGCATGATGGACCTTTAGATCAGCTAAAGGAAAGTATGGCATAGTAATACAGTGAAGCATAGCATTTTTATGAATGTGTAAGTTATTATTCTATTACTTGGAAACTGTGACTTGCATTTGTTAGTTATGTGAATCTTTGTAAGTAAATGCTTAGCTTGCAAACCTATCTTAGCTGTTTTATTTACTAAAGAGTTTACAAGATGCAGGAGCATTCATAGCTTGACCAACCAGGAAGCATTGCCAAGGGTTCCATTCTGTAGAAAACACTGGCTGGTGCAGTAAGAAAAGGCCACCATGCCTGAGCTATTTAAAACTTTCTTACATTGTCATCAGTAGCTGGTTTATCTATTATCACCTCTGGCAGAAGCTGTCCAACAGGCGATGTAGGAACAGATGGTCCACCAACCAGCGAAACCACCCCATTGCAATCCACAGTGCTGTGCATCTTCCCATTCACTGGAAACACTGCCAGCATCCTGGATGACCTACTGGCCTGGCTGATGTTACTGTTGCGCCGTTCACCGTGCCTGCGCGGCACAAAGAGAGAATCTCTTCTGCTGTCATTGTCTTCAAAAGTGCTGTGCTCATCGTCAGCAAAGTCATTTTCTGACCCTACATCCTTTGCTCGACCTCTGAAGCTGAAAAGACTTGTTCTGCTGTTGCGCCTTGGGGAAAACAGGGAGCCACGAATGCTCAGCAAAGACTGCAGGTAAATAAAACACGTGATTATTAGCTGAAATCCTCAAACTTAGCACTGTTATTAGATTAGCATTGGTTTTCTTTTTTTCTTAAATAAGAGTAACCATATTACCCGGAAGCTACACGCTGCTGTGAAATTTTTGCATGTATTTCATTAGAGATATATTTTGCAGATAGAAGTATCACTGTTCATGGATTCTTAAGACAAAACCAGCACTGAACACTCCTTTTTCAGCTGAAGTTGCCAAATAGATTAGTTGCATAATTCCCACCAAGAAAAAAAGGAAGTCCATACATACACTTTGTTTCATGTATGGAGGATCTCACCCATAGTGATAAAACATTGATTCAAACATCATTGAACCAAGAGGAAAATGTGAGGCTATCATAACAGAAAAATACTGTAGCATTTTAACAAGTCTAGGTAATATATAATCATGCCAAAAGGAACCCTACATAATCAATCAGAGAATATTTTAATATGATTTTTAAATAATACTATTGAAGAACAGAGATATGAGGTTACATTTAATTCTGAGGGATTTTTTTACAAGGAAATCTAGCAGCTAGAGCACTTACTCTCAAGCCCTAGCAACACTAATTAAGGTAATAAAAGTATCAGTATTTCCTTTGTTTATGCAGTAGCATCATATTACTGTACTTTATGAAGACTAAAGTAGCTTTGCAACAGCCTATGATGCTATATGCTTTTACTTAAAAAAAACAACTATAGGCAATACCTGATGTGGAGAAGAATACTTCTTTTCATATGTCAGTCTATTGCCTTCAATAGACAATCGGAAACCTTTCCTTCTGATGCTGTCTTCTGATTCAGACTTGTGAAATTCATCTTCATCTTTTTCCTCTCCTCCAGACTGTTCTTTCTGTTTCCTTTTTTTCCTTCTATTTCTCCTCTCTTTTGCACTCTTTGAGCTCAATTTTGATGCATCTGAGGAACTTTCTGAGACCCCTCCTGCTTCTCCTCCAGCACTGGGCTCCCTGGACTCTGCAGATGCTGTTACTGCTGCTGCTGCCACCGCTGCTGCCTGCCATGATGCAGAAGGAATTGAGCAAACCATGACCTAACGTTTTCCTTTTTTTAATTTACTTATATGTAACTTCTACTCCAAAAGTCCTCAATCTCAACACTTTCTATAGGGTATCCTCTCCCTAGGTTTTTCTTCTAATTATTATTAATCAGTTGACTCAAGATATAGAGTCTATTGGTCATAGACTTCTCTCATACTTCATGAGTAAATTTTAAATGCAGAAATCTACCAGACTGCGTTAATGGCACTAGACTAGAAAAACATAGTGAATAACCTATACCTAGTTTTGAATATTCCTTCTTGATGGCTGAATCATTCACAATACCCTTCTTCAGTGCAAAATAGAAAACCTATGAGCTAGCTCAGTCATTGAAAGACCAACAGGGTGCTTTATATTTTCAATTTCAGAAAGCAGAAGTTGAATATCTCTAGTAAACTCACTTCCTTACAGTCCTGCATTACTACACCATAAACAATACCTGTGCTGCTTCTTGTTGCTTCTTCAGTTGTTCCAGCATCTGTTGAAATTCTGCCTCTTTCTGCTCTGCTTCTTCCAGGGTTGCTTGATTCTGTTCTTCGTAGGCCATGGCGACCACAGCCAGGATCAAGTTGATCAGGTAGAAAGAGCCCAGAAAAATCACCAAAACAAAAAATATCATGTATGTCTTCCCAGCAGCACGAAGAGTCTGGAAATAATAATACATTTATAAGCAAGTATATGTTAACGGTTCTGTTTTTCAAACTGTTAAAATTCAGATAAGAAAATTGACTCTAGTCCTTTTGCATCACTGATACAAACATATTTGGTCTATTTTTCATTAAAAATTTCTCACCAATTGATAAAGGTTTTCCCAGAAGTCCTGAGTCATCAGCCGAAACAGTGACAAGAAAGCCCAGCTGAAGGTGTCAAAACTTGTGTAGCCATAATTGGGGTTTCTACCAGCCTTCACACAGGTATATCCTTCTGGGCACTGCCTACAAAGACAAACTGGACATTACCTATTTAGTCATTTTAATATTATCAACTGGATGTTAGTATAGTCATATGTGCAGCCAGAACTGCACAATAACATGTTTTGCCAGGTTTCGTGATCAGGTATTGCTTTTCCTTCACTTATCAACCAGGCAGGAGCTATACTGATACTAAATTACTCATTCATCATGCAAACACTCAGTTTACCTGACCAGTCCACTGAGCTCTGATCAAGAATACAGATCTTAAGCCCAGTGGAAAAGCCTTTCTTATGTGAAAGGAAGTGGTCACTCAAAACAAGCCCCACTCAAACTGCACATCTATGGAATGTGGATCTAATTTCTACACAGTGAAATAATATGATGACATTCGTTCTTACCCAGCATCAGAGCTATTTCCACAAAGCAGAGCATCGTTTTGCCCTTCCAGAAAATAAAAATGACCTGTTTCAAAAAGAATTAAAAAAATTATAAAATTCAAAATATAGCCAGTATCTCTAAAAGTTTTAAGGTGATTTCTGATCCAATTTTAAACAAGCAGTGCTATTTTCTCAGCAGGACAACAGCTTTAGAGTAAACGACATGAATTTCATTAAGCACTATTGCTCACAGCACTCACTGTTAAAATGCCAAAATTTACTAAAAATTCTGTCAAATGCTTCTGGATGTGGATTCTCCCTTCTGTCTGATCACTGAACTAAACAATGCTTTGTGAAATAATGTATAGTTCTTTATTAGAATAATTACAATCTATCTTAAAAATGTTCTCATAATTCCTTCAAAACTTCCCGATCAGTGTTGCCAGGGGTTTCAGTTTGTTGCTCACAAGCACTTGTGACAGGTATCTAATACATAAACCCTGCAAAAACCCACCCAGCTGCCAGTGGCTCTGATGGCCATGGGTGCGCACACACTGCAGTTGTAGCTCACTGACTCTATGAAGGCCCTGGCATACACCTAAATTCAACTCAGACATAATTTCTGCAGCAGTCACAACTTCTTAAGTAAGATTTTAAGACAAAATTATTGAACACCTTAGTAAAATAAACTGGGTAAGTTCCACCAAATCACTCTGTAACCAATCATACCAATGTCTGTACAGTAATGCTGTAGTTAAAGGACATATTAGATGGTTTAAATAACAAAGACATTGACCTATCTCTTCTTACAAGAACAAAGAGATGAGCAAAACTTTGTGCGTATTAAGATTCATCCTGACTTTATCCTTGAGAAGTGTTTTTCTTTTCCGCTTCAAAGCAGATACCTACAGTCTTGATTGCTGAAGTCTTAATTTTTGGAAGAATTATCGCAGGAGAAGCTTCTCCTGTAATAACAATCTCCCATTTGGTCACAGGCATGAGGATGTTTTTTATACCGGGTCAGACCACGTGTCACATTTCTGAAGAAATCCAAAAGTATTGCCTCAGGTTGTCTGTAAGGACAGGGCAGGGACAATGGTGATGCTCCTCTGAGCACCTCCCTAGCTCCAACACTTCTGAATCACAGCAGCTTCAGAATCAAGGTGGTACCTTTTTTGCTTCCTGAGACCATTTAAACCCCATGTTGGATTTCTTTTCCATCTAACATTTAACTGTTGTATTAGATTCCCTTAAAATGATCTCATTTGAAAATGAGTGCAGGTGAGTTTCAGCTTGACTCTGCCTGTGCTGCCCAAGCCAGGCCACTACAGACACTAATGAATTCTGAGTCTGAGGAGGCATCAGAAGCTGCTGGCTCAGCATGTATTGATTTGCTGCAAGAAGGGACACAGTACCTGGGCCAGCTGCATCACTCCATCCTGTGAGCAAAATTCACCATTTGGAAAAATGAGTCTTTAAGCCATATGTAGACCTTGTTCTGACACTTTGCAAAGGACTCATTTTCAGTGTCTGATGATGCCTCTGCATCTCACAGAGAACAATCTCCTGTGCTGTGCCAATTGTGTGTGGCTGCTGTCGCTCTGGGCTGGTGTGCATTGCAGAGCTGCTCTGTGCTGAAACACAGCTGTAAACAGAAAGCTGACAGGATGCTGGCCACAGCCGACCCTTAGGAAGCAAATTTTATTCTGCCTTATGTCAGCTAATCATGATTAAAACATGCGGGAACATAGCAGCTTGTTGGGAAGAATTCAAACCTGCCTTGATGCGGTTTACATGGAGCAGTCAGTCCTGATCAGCACTGCACCAGCTGAGCTGAACTGCTACAGCAGGTCTGCATTCAGGTTCTGTGCTTCAGAAAAGATGTGCCCTGCAATGGTGCTGCACTTGCCAGCTCCACAGAAACTAGAGCCACACAGGCTTTCTCTGAGTGCACTGATAAACTTGGGCAAGTACTCAAAATATTATCATGGTAGGAAAATTTTTATAACACACAGGCTGAGCAGTATAAGCATGTATACCAAAGAGAAGTGAAAAATCCCTCATTACACCAATGGTGTAAATTTGGCTGCTCTTTAATTGATTGGGAAATGGGAAAAGTTCCCTGGTAGGTGACCATCTAACTTCGAGCAAGATTAAAGCTGTTTGAGTAAGCATAGGGTATAATATGAGAAGCACAGAGAATAATTGTTATTTCATAAAATACATTGTGAGATGCTTTTTCTCAGAAAAAAATTGTTTATGGAAAGCTTGTTAAGACAAGTCTCAGCTTAACTGGAGCTAAGTTTATCAGAATTCTTATCTTGGAAAAAGAAAAACAGGGGGAAAAAAAATGCTTGAGTCATTAATGCCAGGAATGCTTACATAAAGACCCTCTAAATGGTGTCCCTAAAAATGAGCTCAGTGGTAAAATTAGTGATTACATGCATTTTTCTGCATAGTATACACAACTAATGGCGTAATAACTTCCATAATTCCTACAAAAGACACTGCCATTGGACTGCTCTGAGCTGCAGGTAAAGAACAGCTTATTGCCCTGTGAAGCAGCTGGTTTTTGTATCCTGTCTGCCCACCCACATGCAAAAAGAGAGCAGGAAGCTGTAAGAAGATAATTTTTCTTTTTGAAACTGCTGGTAAGCAAGGACAACCTTATTAACTTCATAATAAGACTTGTAATTTCATTATAAATTTCATAATACATATGAAATTCTGTAATACCAAATTCTGTAATACCAAAGGCAGATGTAGCCATTCAATAAAGTACTTCCTGGAACCAATTCAATTGAGCTTTATTTTCAGGGGGCTTCAGGTCTTCTTTAAATCAAAGGAAATAAAAACTTAAGTTTATAAATTCTTTGTTAAAAAGTCACGAAATTAAGTTTGGCCTTGAAGTCTAGGCCTTCATTAGGAGACTCCTTAGACTGTCATACCCCATGGCATGGGATCTCCATGAATTCACATGTTCAAGTAAAATGAGTTTCACAGAAAGATTGGTTTAAGAAATTCAAATGGAAATCCATCATAGTCATTGATTAGCTGTGTGATCACAGTTAGAAGCTGTCTCACTTCTATTCAAAATTTGTCTGGCTTTGACTTGCAGCTATTGAACCTGTTATACTTCTGTCTGCTAGATCAAAGATACGTCTATGATGAAAATTCTGTTCCCCATGGATTTTTTTTTTTAACAGTGATCAAATCACCCCTTAAACCTTCTCTTTGATATGCTAAGTAGGCTGAGCTCCTGGTCTATCTTGGTATAAAGCATGTTTTCAAACCCTTTAATCATTCTGCTCTTTTTTGAGCTTCCTCCATTTTTTCAACTTTCTATCTAAATTGAACTTTATATAGTATTCAGTAGCAACTGCAGTAATGCTAAATACAGGAGTAATTCTGTCTTCCTGGTCAATAATTTATTTATGTGAACAGGATATTATGTAGCTTTTTGGCTGCAGACTTTTAGCCTTAATTAGTCAGTCCTGGCCCTGGAGTGCCTTAGGTGCCTCAGCCTCTGTATTGTTCCAATTGCACTTCTCTATCCTGCCTTTCAGTTTCCCTGCAGCCTTACACATAAGCTGCTGTGGCAGGGCTTTCCAGAGCCTCTGTGGCACTATTTTTCCTGTATCCTCATGTTGTTCTTCATGTCACTTTTATTCTCATGACACTTGCAAACACATTATTGCCTCAGCAGGTGCTCACAGGAAGCAATTGTCTCTGGTGTGAGATTCATCTCTTTTTCTCCTCCTTTTTTCTATTCTTTGCTTGTGGCTTTATATAAAGTGACCTAATAACATGCATGTACTAGCTTAAAAACCAGCCAGCCATGCGGCACCCACTCTGATCAAAGGGCACTCCAATTAGTGTTAATAGCACTGTAAGAAGGAGCAAGCTGTAGGGAATTTGAGGAGATGATAACGAAAATCACAGAGAATGTGGGAGAATTGTTGCAATCACCACTGCACTGGAAAGGATACCCAAGTGAGGAGACTCACCTGGAGACCCCACAACTTCTCTTTGCAGCTGGTCACTGTAATCTCTTTTCTATCTCTCTCTCCCCCTTAGTTCTTAATTTACATCTACAGTCTCTATGCAAACCTGTCTCACAACATGAACTGTGAGCATTGAAATTTAAGACTTTTCTGTCTCAGGGGAGATGTGAATTTGGCAGATGGAGTTGACTAAAAGAGTTATTCCAAGTAGCAAGACCATGTTCCTTGTTCCCTCTTCCATGCAGGCCTTTAGAGAAGATGTATGAGAGAGAAAATATTTCTCCTACTCTGTCTTAACAAAATGTATCATCCCTTCCCCTCCTTCCTTCTAAGAACTGGGTCAGCCACAAACCACTTCAGTGAGAATTCTGCAGACAATACTTACTTTCATCTTCAATGTACCCCTTCCAATCAAACGGAGTCACTGTTGAATTAACCAATGTACCATTTTCACCCATGGTGCTGTTTAGCTGGGAAGTAATATTTGTTTCCAAAGTAAAATTTTCTGGAGGCCACTGGAGGCATTTATTCCTCAGGTTGCCCATGAACAGCTGCAGCCCTATCAGTGCAAATACACTCAGACAAAACACAGTCAGGATCATCACATCCGAGAGCTTCTTCACGGACTGAATCAGGGCTCCTACAATAGTCTTCAGGCCTGCAAATGGAAAGGAGCTTTTATTCTGATGTTGGAAACTTTTTCAAGGCACAAAAATTACAATGCCTCCCAGTAAAGTTATAGATTTCATGCAGAAGCCCAAATACATGATTGTAATGTCTGTGAAACAACATTTTTGTGAAGAGCTTTTTCACTTGTGAAAATGAATAAACAGCTGAAATTTATGTCCACTTGAAACTGTGAATGGAATGAGTTGCATATATTTCAAAACATCTTGTTTCAATGATAAAACAAGCAACAATGTTTTATTCATGCTGTACACTGATCTCACGTAAACATCTTCTTTCTTTTCATTTGTCAATACATCTTGCTCCAAACCTTTACTACTATCAGTTTTATAACATACTAGATTTAGAAGACAGTAGTAAAAAGCCTGTTCAACAATAAATAGGATTCAAATTTAATGCTATAAAACTGGAAATGGTTTGGAAAATTGTAGCTTTTTAAGATAATAAATCCCCCATGCAACACCCATGCTATTCTTTATTATCTTATTCCTTCATCTTCTTAGTAAGTCAACATTTCAAACAGTTTTATTTTTTAGACACAGATATTCACGAAAAATACCACATAACATCATGTAGGTAGGATACACATGGGTAAGAAAACTTTAGGGTTACTAATACTCATTGAATGTGGAGAAGGAAGCTTGACGTCATACGATGCAAACCACACACACTGTGTACTGCAATGTCTCATGCAAGAATCTGTTAAACTCAAAGGCTGATTTCAAAAGGAAAGTGCTCATTTTCAAAAGCAATGAATCAGAGATTTCAGTGAATCCTGATATCTTCTGATTCCTGCTTTTTTGTGGAAAGAAATACGACTTATATTTAAAAAATATGAATTCTGTTTCAGTGAATTAAAGTCAGCCTCAGTGTTTAACCTCGCTCTCACCTGGAATGACTGATATTGTTTTCAAAGCTCGGAGAACTCTGAATGTTCTCAACGCTGAGACATTGCCCAGGTCCACAAACTCTGTCACATATCTGTAATAGGGGAGTTCACACACAAACACAATGACAGGATAAAAAGGAACAGTTGGGAGGTAAAAGGGGCCTAACACCTTACACCAGTTACTTCTTACCTGGAATTACAGAAATAGTTTTCAAAGCTCTCAATACTCTGAAAGTTCGAAGAGCTGAAAGATTGCCTAGGTTTACAAATTCTGTTACATACCTGTAGGATTAAATCACAGTTATTCAGAATTTAGGCAAAGTTTATGCTACTTACTTGGGTCTTTCATCAAGACCGCTTTGGCGTTTTTAGCAAAAACTTAAACAGCAACAGTCAGAGGTTTACCTTTCACTGCAGTTTGCCTTGCATTAATATACTTTCAGAGCCTTCAGCTAAATTAAATGTCTCTGAAGTGAATTGCACTGATTTTACTGTGCAAGCCTAAAATTTATCTAGACTAGATTGGTAAATTTGGAGAATGAAGTCAAAGGGAAGCTCCTTTTCTGCTCAGGAAAAAAAAAAAAAGCAGGACATGAAATTAGCCTCTCTAATACTAGCTGTACTAATGGCTTCTGCAGTATTTATGTTTACATTAAAATACACTTTTTTGAACGTGAAAATTGTTTTAGACAAAAGTAAGTCCATAAAATAATTTCCATTTAACAAAATTGGTATGTATCGATACTAATTTCATGCCCTTTTTGCCCTTCTCTTTCCAAGAAAAAGCAAAGAACAAGAACTTACGCAAAGGTAATGACAGTGAAATCAAGCCAGTTCCATGGATCTCGAAGAAAAGTAAAATCTTCTAAGCAAAAGCCCCTTGCAATGATTTTTATTAGTGACTCAAATGTGTAAATGCCAGTGAAAGTATACCTGAAAAATATAGGAAAATTTAATCAAAATAAGTAGCAATATTTTACATTGGTATTCTGACAGAAATATGATGATCAAATGGAAGAGTTTTTTATTTCACAGCTTGAGAAGAAATACAGCAAATAAACAATTTCTTCTAAACTGCATTATATTAATCAGAGATACTTGTGTATGTACATGAATTCGTTGTGCTGTTGAAGTACAGCAGCCCTGATCTTATACATAAATAAAAATAAAGAAATCTACCAAATAAATAACATATTAAAATTTATAGGTGACATTCAGTTTAAAAGTATGCAGTACTAGGTCTTTTACTGTTACATGAGAAAGCTGTGAGCATAAGTTACTGGATATTGTCTGAGTCACCAACATGTAAAGCACCTGGTATTGGCTCTAAAGAGGGAAGGATGCAAGCGTGCACTGAATTCTCATTCTCTAGTAATACTTTTGCTTGTATGCTGCTCTTAACTGACATGAACATTGAAGTGCCCATGGTTCTGCTACCAATGCAATGGTGTAAGGAAGGGTAAAAACAATGGGTAGGTGCTAAACCATGGAGAAAACTAGTGGAATCTCAGTAGAATACAATCTTTAAACTATTTTCATGGTTTTTCTACCCAATTGTTCTACTAGAATGAGATTCAAATAATTATTCAACATTTCTGCATAGTTCAGAGAGGAAATAGTCATAGTGCCTCATGATAGTTCCTGCTAGCACATCTTGCACTGCAGTTACTGGTATGGTAACTCCTAGAGGAACAGACAAAGATATATTGAAATAATGTGCAACTTACTCTACGTTCTTTGTCCAATCTGGAGGGTTACTCATGGTCATAAATACGCAGTTGGTCAAAATAGTGCACATGATAAGCATGCTGAATAATGTAGGTACAATTAAGGAAAACACAGTAGCTATTCACACAATATCACATCAGTCATAGCTTAAGTACAGTAAAATATTGCCACTTACACAAAACTTTTAGACTTTGGTAAACACTGACATATGCTTTGTTTAACCTCATATTTTTCACTTTAGTACATTAGACTTCAATATTGGTCTCAATTTGTTGACACTCTGATGTTGCTTTGCTGGTGTCCTGATGCTCTCTTTTCAGCCAGTCCTGAAAAGGAGATGGCTCTCAAACCCTGGGAGGTAACATGAGTTGAGCAACAGCCAAAACCAAAATAACTTGCAAGAGTATACAGTTTGCCTTAAGTACCTGGCATGACTGAATAAGTGTTAGTCTTTCACGTCTACAGGCTTGGTACTAAAATTAAGAGTTGGCATATGCAAGGGAAAATAGTTTCCGCTATTCACCCAGAGTCAGAGCTGAGCTGAGTCAGTATCTAGCACAGCCAGTCTGTTGAAAACACAGAATAAACCATAGAATAAAGTTTTTAATTGCTGAAGTGAGTGCATTCCATGTTTCCCTAACACCAGCTTAATGTTTCAATCAGTGAAACAGAAATCCATAGAGAGCTCAGAGATCAATGTGAATAGTTTTCCAGTATAACTTTTGGTCTCTCTCAAAACCCAGCAAAATCAGTGTATCTGTTTCTACTAATGTTACAATTAGAAAATGTTTCAATAGTTGCGTCAATTGCTTGAAAAGCATGGAAAACTGGTGAAGATTAGAATGAAATTAATTTTTATTTGATGTTCCAGCAAGGAACATTTAGGTACTCTGAGACTATGAAACCCAGACTAACAGCTCAGAGGGGCTGGTTCTAGGGAGGTGAGACAATCCACTGGGGCTTCATGACATTCAGTGCAATGTTCTTTGTCCACCAGATCACTGCCTCTTCAGACAGTGCAGTTCTTCCCGTTTTGGAAGTTCTTCCCATTTTTGCCATTCCCGTGGCAGTAACCTCAACTCAAACATTTGGAAATACTGAAGTAACCAAACTAGACGAAAACCTGACCCAAAATGGCCACATGATGGCAGCAAAAAATAAGGGCTGCTACACATTTATACCAAATGGTTAACTTATTTTTCCTCCAGTCATCTCTCTAAATTATGTATTCCTTAAAAGTCCCTGCATCACCATAATTGGCAAAGAAAATAGTTTAAACTAAAAAAAGCTGTTTACAGCTAAGCTTGTATCTGAGAGCTCAGGATTCAAATTTTTTTTTTAATCAAGTAGATAGCATTTGGTTGTTTTGGGTACATTTTTATACCATCGCCAAAAACAAAATTAAACAAAAACCAAACCAAACCAATCAACCACCAACACGAAACCCAAATCAAGAACCCGACCCTTCACTCTAGGTGAAGGAGGAATAAGAGAAGTAGCACCAGGATCTAAACTTCTCAGAAAATTGCTGCAATCATTTAGATCTTTGCTTCCAGCAGCTGAAAAATTCAAACTTTAGCATAAGTTTTCAATAAATACTCAAATCACAGGGAAGGAATTAACTGCCTGATTCCCACAGACAGGTGTGTGCCCTTTGCCTAAATGGCTGATCCAGCAGTGGACATTTTGGCATATTTCAGTAAGTGACGTGACTAGTTTTGAAGATCATGTTGCCATACAAACTCTGTAGAGTAAAAATCATTCAGTGCCTTAGCATAAATTATTAGAATGCCTTACAATGTTTGTCATCACAGTCCACAGACAGGTCTAAAGAGCCTGTTTTAATTTAATTAGGAAATTCCTTTCAATATAGAGAATCCATTTTGGAATCCAAGTTGGAGATGCTTGGCTGCAGTTTCAGTCATCTCATGAAAGAGTCAGAGAAGTGCAAAGTGCTCTAGGGAGAGCTGAGGTTTTACCCGTGTGCAGCGTGTTGTATGCTCACAGCTCAGTGTCATGGTACCACTCACAACAAAGGCCACAGGTAGGTCCTTGCACATTGCTCACTCTTTACAAAACTTGGCACATCTGGGAGCCAAAAGTTACCAGAGTGCTGTTCACTCTGAAAGGGAGCAGATGCTCATTAAGGGCTAAAATACTTAGAAATATAGAGTCTGACCATTTCTCTTATGAGAATCTTAAACATAACTGTCATATTCAATGTCTGTGCACCTCTTCCATCCTGTTCCACATTTTCAGTGATTGATTTACAAGCTCAATATTCCCTTAATTTACTATTTTATGTTCTATAATAATTCAACTATACACATAGACAAAAAATCTGACCTATGATGACTTCTTCATAGAAATGTACTGCCTTTTTCATGCTCTTCCCATTCAGGCATGCAGAGGCACAACACAGCCTCAAGCTAATCAATTACAGGAGCAGCTGAAGTCTCTTATCACCTGTTGGATTGCTGGAAGATGAAACAATTGGGAAAAAACCAAATATTGCCAACTGGTTTCACAGATCCCATCTGGCAGTCAGGCCACACTGAGGAATACTGTAATTTAAGCTTCTAGAGCCTTGCACAGGAGCACTTACATGTTTTCTCTAGAACACCTCCCCAGTTCTTTCTAACAAAAATCTCTAACACTCTGCAGCTCCAGCCACTGCTACCTCCCTTTTTTTGACTGCTCAACACCCTACTTATTCTCACCTTTTCATTCTTTCCTATTAATTGCCAAAGCCTGGCCATCTCCCATCACTCTTGTGCTGCCTCCTCAGTTCCATGTTCTACCTTAAGTGGAGTCAGGCAGGCAAAAGAAAAGAGAAANAAAAAAAAAAAAAAAAAGCAGACTACCAGGAGATGAGTCAGCAGAGAGAAACTCAGCATGCTGTTACCAGTTTCTGTATTCAGTATTACAATAGGTACTGGCAGTGAGAATAGTGAGAATAATTGCAGGAAATGTCTGTGAGCACTGGAAACAGAAACACCCTGTTTCTCTGCAGGGCAGCAACATCTGCTCATGTGTCTGGGCATATCTGATCAGAGTACCCTCTACAGAGGTTCAGAGAATTTGGAAGACAGACAGATGAAGGTTTTCCAACCAATGTGCTAGTTTCATTGTGCTCAACACTTGTCTTTCAGACTGAAAGGCACATTTCTGTTACAAAGGCAAAAATGCCAAACATCTGCCACAAAATGTGGAGGAAATACAGTTTATCTAAAAACGTCAGAGGATTATTAAAAATAATAATCAATTTTACCCCTCATCTTTTTGTGTAGGTAGCTAATCTTGTATGAGCAGCTAAAATTTGAACTGTAAAAAGGAACATACTTAATGGTTCTAGTTAAAACACTTTAATATTTGCAGTGTTGTACTATAATGAATAATATTTTTTAAAAAAGAAAATTACAGAACCTGCATATCTATTCTTATATTTTAGATTTAAAAACCCCAATCCTATGCCTATATCTAAGATAAAAATAGCTCCTACACTAGCTAGCTGGTTGTAAGAAGAAATCAGTCCATATACTGAAAGAAAACCTCTTCCTATAATAGAATTAAATTACACAACCAGTTCATAGATGGAAAGAAAAATACTGATATCACATATTGTCTATTGGAATTTCTTTTGTTCTTACCGTTGTCAAGACCAGCTGGATACTCTTTGAAGACAATTAGGAGAAGCTTAAAACCAAGACCAAACTCAGTAACCAATCTGTGAAAAGCATTACCCACAATTCAGCCAGATGCAGCGTTGGAAGGTATTGCAAACCAGTGCCACATGAAGGAATGAGAATTCATTGGAGGCTGCAATCTGACAGTATTTGGCTGTGTTTTCACACCATCACCACCACTGTGGCTGTAGGTCTCTGTCAGCTCCCTTAGTTACTGTTCCCAAATGCTCACTAACTCCTCTCCAGCTTGACACCTTCCCCTTCTCTCACACTGCTTTAACTTCCCAGGAGCTCAGAGTAAAAGGTGTTCTGAGCCAGCAACCATCAGCCTTGTTTCTTACTTTTTCCAAAGACCTAGAAAATTCTGCCAGCAATCTCTATTAATAAGGCTTCTGTCTTTCACTACTTGTTCAATGCTAGAAGTCTTACTGTCACACTGAAATTTTAATTTAATAACTACATTTCTCAGTCCTGAGGTTCTGCAAAAAAACCAAGTGCACCAAAGCCTCACCCACTAGAAATTCCCATCAACCTGTTATGACCATCAGGCAGCAAGCCCCCATGTCAGTCTAAAACTTTACCTAGTACACCATCCTATCAGTTATGGTCCCCCAATTTGTCCACCATCTGTATGTACAGATGCTTAGCAAACCACCTGCAGGAATGCTGCCTATGCTTTCTGGCAATGTATTACATTTGGCAGAGGCTTACGGTGCAGCTGGGAGGGCTTGGGAATGTGAGAACCAACATGTGTGAGCCAGGCTTCAGGCACGCTGCTGCAGCAGACTGGAAAGATGATCTTGAGGTAGCCTCAGAAGGACCCCGAACCTTTATAAAGAACCTTTATTTATGATGAAATCATTATCTGTTTTCTTCATTTCATTTTGAACAACCACTGAAAAAGGATATGAATGTACCAAAATTTTAATAGCTATTTTTCTAAGAGGGTTGAAGGGTGTTAAAATGTACAGGGCAGAGGTGGCACTGAATCGGAAGATTGCCTTCCCTTTATTCAATACTATAAAGGTCTGAAAAAGAGAAAGAAAAGACATTTTATCAGAGTTTATTCACTGTAGATTTTCATTTAAAAACTGCTACAAGTAAGCAATCACCAAAATTGTAACTTTTTGAACAGTTAATACATAAAAACATGAATAATTTTTCAAATAAAAATTATTTCCAATACTTACCTGATGAATCTAACATATGAAGATGCAATTAATTCAATTCATTAATGGTTTTGGTTTACTTCTTCATTAAACAAACTCAGTAAAGCAATATTCCTTTTCATGTGTTTCTTGCAAATAAAGATGCATAAATTATTAACAGAAATTGTAATTTTATTTATGTTTTCCCCCAGAAAACTCTCCCTGTTTGAAATAGTACAAGCAGGGTGTGGTGGTGCATTCTCCCCCACTCCTTTCAACCCTATTCGGGGACTTTATTGATATATTAGTCTTACTAACTAGAAAATCCTTCTGGAAACTGATTTATTAGAGTATCCAATTGTTTAATTTTTGGGTTTTTGTGCTAAGAAGAGAGGGAAATAGCAGTAACATATACACCCATATTTAGGTAGGTCTCTGAGGACTGGAAATCTGAATTTACCTTACTGGAGTAGAGCAAGAGACAATCCCAAATGATCCTCTTGTGGTTTCCAGGTGTGAAAATTTCCCAGAAAATACATCCTTTTAAAATTTAACTTTTAATATCTATGGAGCTAATCAAATTTAGAGAAACTTGCAGGCATTCAAGCCTTACTTCAGAGGATTGTAGAAGACTCTGTAGGTTAAATGTCTCAAATAAATCCATGAGCCAAAGAAAAACAGTATGAGAGCAAACCCTGCAAACACTGCTTTGCTTCCGCTGCAGGATATCATGGCTGCACCTGCCCTAACACTACAGCACACAGAATGTGGGCTGTCGGGTTCTTTTGTGTCACTAAGGTGCTCTTCAACTGCGAGATCAATCAGAAAAGAATGAAAAACAGTGCAGAAGGAAGAAAGGTTCAGTGACTCAGAAGAAATCTGCATCCAGTGAAAGGGATGAAGCAAGAAAAATAGCCTAAATTCAAATGAAATTTAAGGAAAATTTCTTAAATTGCTTTTTTTTTTGTTGTTTTTTCCATTGTCAGAGTTGTATATTTTGCACATAACCTGTGAGAAAGCCTCCCTGATTTTTGTTAAGTTGCTGATGAAATGAGCTGTAAGCTAGAATTCCAGTGGAATCGTGGGCAAGGTTATGTTGGTTTCATCTGGTGTCCATGACATCAAGTATCACTTCAAAACTGTAAGCAGTGAACTACATGACTATTTCCAGGAAGGCTGGCAGACAGGGAAAATATGCCAAGGAGGTTCAAGGAGGACAATGCTTCAGTCTGCTGAGATTTGGAAAGTTTAGAATGTATGAACTGTGAAGTATAGATACGAATGTCCAGAAGCACACAGGAAGTGAAGAGTGATGTGGAGATGGGGATTTACTGAAGGCAGAGGAGAAGCAAGAATTAAACTATGATGAAAAGCTGCTCCAGTCCCTGAGTGGCTTCTTCCCTGAGCTGTCCCTCCATCACAGCTCTACACAGAACAGCTTCTCCTACAAACCAAACCCCTTAGGAGTAGGGGACCCTACCAGGCAGATTTTACACTGTCTTGAGTACAAACTCAAGATGTGTAGGAATGTATAAGATATGTATATGATTTCCCACTTCTGCACAGAAATGGATAAACTGCATGTGAAGCTGAGGACAGCCTGAGCTAATGTTTCCAAATTACACATCCAGTTTGGGCTTACAGGTAACAGCCTGCAGATGACCTGACCTTACATGAAGCTTTCATTTCAACTCCTGAAGCAACCAACCAGATGAATGACTTTTTGGCACAATGATTTAAAGCCTCACACCCCAAGGGGGAAGGTGAATTTCCTCTGCCAGGTCTGTCCCCAGCCCCCAGGACTCACATCTCAGACGCCTCCAACTCATGCTCTTTTTGGTAGTTGACAAAATGCATTTAAAATCACACTTCCTACTAACTCTGTATCTAAGACTACTGCACCTTCATTTAGTCAACCTACATTTAAAAAAAAAATCTTTGAACACAAGCATATTAAACATACATCTATTTTCTAACATGCCTTATGGAAAATAACAGCATGCTGGCACAGTTCCAGTTTCACTTGGAAGCTGCTGCTATTTTAGCTGTTCTACTTTCTGCTGCCCTGCATAAGCAGAACCAACAAGACATAAATTCCCTACCTCAGTTTTAATTTTTCACTCAAAGCATCTTTGTGACTTGAGCTTTCAGAATGACTTTGTTGGTCCTCTAACTTCTAGCCTTAAATATGAATTAAAACTTATTAACATGAATTAAAACCTTATTTCTGAAAGAGAATTTTCATTTAAAAGTACAGGCAAGAGCTGATATGCCCTGTGTAAGCTGCCTGCTATATCTCACTCCACTCTCAACCCAGATGCAAGCCAATGTGTAGGCAGTGTGGATGAACATGAAGTATTGTACCCAAAGCTGTCAGCACAAAGTAGACATACACTAAGAAAAGCTAGATAAATTCTAAACAAATTGTAACATGAATGCTTTTATATGAGGGATTATGTATAAATTTCAGGCCTTATGTTTTATTCATTTTTATAAAGGCACAAAACCGACTCACACTCAAAGTATTTGAGTGCGAATATAAATTCAGAGTTCCCTGAAAGGAAGTCCCTGATTTGCTGCTTTTCCATCTTTAACCTAAAACCCAATCTTCTTCCATATTTGAAATAAAACCAGAAACTGAATTCTTAGCAGGGAAAAGGAGGAGGAGGAGTGTTTTGAGAAGATGTAGCTAAGAGAGAAGAGTCAACACTGAATAAAGATAAGGTCTCTGAGAACCTCTTGGGATAAAGAGTTCCCAAAACCTTATTTCTCCTCTCCTTCCTCCTAGTTAGCTTTAAATGTAGTTTCTGGAAGGCTAGATTTAGTGCACTGTGTGCTACCCCACTGCATTTCCACCTTCTGAAAGACAGCAGCAGATACAACATTGAGCTGGGTCCTCAGCTTCTCTGGAAAAGCTCCCACAGCAGCTAGAACAGGACACTCATGGCATATGAGAAGTTTCCACTTCTTGGGTTTGTGGTTATCTTTTGAAACAATGTTTTCTAGCAAGTCCTTAACTTTTTTGCTTTGCTAGGACTTTTCACTTAAAAATTATTTCACAACTATGAAAATATCACTAGTGCATTCACCTTTGCTGGTGTAATAAATTACAGAAATTTTACAGAATCTTTCTGAGTTTTTTGCAACCGAGACACATCTGGGAAACCCAGGAGTTAGTGATTTGATCAGATTAGGGACTGATACTGAATGCCAGGAGAAAAGGAGGCATCTTTGCTGACAGACATCATTGAGATCCTTCTGGCAAGAGGCAGGGCATGGAGTGGCAATAAACAATGCTATATCTCTATCACAGCAGGAGGAAAGTGAAGTTTTACCCACTTAGTTCCACCTATTCTCTCCCTCCTCTTTAATGTAGCAGCCTAGGTTCAGAGGAAAAGAGCCAGCCCTTAAAGTACGAAACCAAGTGGACCAGATTTTGATTCATGCCCGCAGGTCAGGATCTTAGGGGATTCCAGCTGCTCTGTTCTCTACAGACAATGAAGTGAACATTGCTGATCCTTTGTGATGGCAGCCTGAGCATGAGCAGGCAGGCACTATTATACTGGGAACACACAGATTTGCAGTTATACAGAAGCAGAACACAAAACATGAGTGAACTTCCCATTCACTTTTAATCAATTTTGGATTTAAAAAAAAAAAAGAAAAAAGAAAATAAAAAAGAAAATAAAAAAGACCATTGCAACCCTTTAGGATGCTAAATTTCACAGTTCTAAAGACCGGCATTATTGGCCACCACAGTCAGCAGCATTTCAGTATAATGAAATCATAAGTATAGGACAACATTATTCTATTCTTTTACAATAAAATAATTATGTTTTAAAGGTACAATTGCTGGCTTTCAGGCTGTGATACAGTGTAAATCAAAAATACTATCAAGTGTGTAAACCGGCTATAATGGGCTGTCCTACCCTCAAACAGCAGTTGTCAATATTTTTTTTTTCAACTTCAGATTAGCATTGAGTACAGATATGTCCTCTTTCATGGTAGGTTTTGCACAGAAACACACTTACAAAGCCATAAGACTATTATACCTATTTGGGTTTTCTTCTCTTAAAAGATTTTTTACTTTAACTTTTCATCTCAAGCCTACCTCAGGCATAAATTAGGGCTCTCAAACCAGCTCAAAATACGTATTTATTTCTCTCTTATTCACTATTAAACTGCATCAAATCATGGCATGCACAAACCTCTGGCTTAGAAAAAGTAGTCCCAAGGATGGAACATAAAACACTCTAGATGACATTCACCACATGAAAAATACAGTGAGCTTGATCAATCTTGGTATAAAGAATAGGAAAAAAAAAAAGCAAGAGAGATGCAATATTTGCATATAAGGCAAATGATGGATGACTTCATTCATGTCCCAGTCTTGTAATAAAAAACATTCCTAAAATTCCTATACAGCTTTTCCAAATAAATGCAGTGACCAGTGCTGTGAGAAACCATTTGCGTTCCCTATTTGAAAGTTTGGAAACCAAACTTCTGGTAGTTTCTGTCAACAAATCAGCTATAGTTTATGCAAAGATCTTAACAGAGCTCTGGAAAAACAGTGGCATCGAGTAATCCTCTACACTTGCCCTAACCCTTTCTTGCAAAGAAACATTTTCCTTTATTCTGGTGTTTTTCATTAGATCCATGACATTTCAGATAGATGCTTTGCCAGGGAGAAACAGAACATCTCTAATGATTGTGCAGCTGTTGTCACACTGTCGCATTGGAGAAGGTGTGCTGATGGACTTCCTGACTTAACAAGAGGGAATTCAGAGAGGGGTAAAGAAATGTTAAACATTACAGAGATAAATACATTGAGCATTCCTATGTGTCTTCCTAGAGATGTTTACTCCTGCTACAAGCTTTTCTCAAATTGTTTCTCCTTCTGAGACTTGCAGGAGTATCAACTGCTGTCAACAGATTCAAAATACAAGTGAAACAAGACATAAGTATTTCCATAATTCACACACAGCTAGATAATAAAATTTAGAAATTAGATATTTTAAAGTAAAATTACAGGTGAAAAATTGAAATAGGTGTTGATTTTCTGTTAGGAACATCTATTTTCCTCTTACTGAAGAAAGAAAAAACAGAGAGAATTGAAGCATTTGAGAATTTTTTGCCTTGTCTTAGACTGACAGGGCTGTTTCTATTTCTGTCCTGTAGAAGATTAAAGCACGTGCATAGAGAGAATATGTGGACTTCAGCAGAAAGAAGAGAATCCCAGAGGGTATGTGTTTAGACCATACATATTTAGTGTGCAAATAAAAAGAATCTTCCTTTCAAATAGTACAGAAACTTGACTGAATATGCTCATCTGGTTTCTCCCATTTCTTGCAATTCTATCACCAGACCTGGCTGATTTAGTAAGTTTTTGGCCACATTTGTGAAGGGACTGAAAGGGTCTTCCATTCCCAAGATTTTGAGAGGCATATCTATTATAGGTCATACCTATCATGTATCTGTTTTCACTGCCAGAAACAAGACAGACTGATTTGGCTATAAATGTCCAGGATGAGCTGTGGGCAGGTAGGGATAAAATTATATGGAATACTGTATCATAAACAGACACAATTAGTACAGAACTCTACAAGGCCTGCTTTTATAGAAACACATCTTTTATCTTTGTAAAAGTAGAACTGTGATTTAAAGATAAATCTTCATATGCTGTGAATGGCAGATAAAGGCTCTTTCAAAGGCACCAGATAATAGAGATAAAAAAATTGTTCTTCCACACAGTATTTTCTCTCTTGTCAAAATAGGACTCATAAATCACATGAAATTTAGCAAGCTGAGACACTTAGAACACAGTAGTTCGTGGAAGTCAAAATAACTCCTATCTTTATATTGACATTTTCACAATCATAGAATTCAGTAAAGTATCACCCAATCTAGCTACAGCTATAGAGCATGAACTTTTTCTGCTGCTTATAGGCTGTGCAACAGGATCATTCTGAAGGGATTCCACACGTGCCCAAGGCCAGTTTCACTAAAACTTTAAAATCAGTTTTTATACTCTTTTTGTTACATTTACTGCTTATCTGTTTGTTTCTCTATTGATTCCACAAATTTCCTAAGCATTTGCTATCAAAGCAGATTTCTGTGAACGAACTGTTCTATGCATCAGTTCATGCTGTCAGTTTTAAATCTGAAGGACCTTAGAGAATTTTGATGCACACAGTATGAATGTATGTTCATTTTTAAGAAGTTTGTAAAATATATATGTATTACATATTCACGTTCGTATAGGTATTACATATTGATTATAATCAAAGATCACATATTATGCTTCATCTTTGATATAAATGTTCCTTTTATATAAAGTCAGTTATATCAAAGAAATAAATTTTGAGGTAAATTAAAAGAAAAGGGTGAAAAGCTAGTAACCATTAAGGCAAATGGGTTCTGGCTGAAAATTAACATACTGAAGTAACCAGCTCTATGTTCCACTCCAAGAAAACGAAACGAGCATGATAACACACTGCAGGCACTGGCACATGAACAGGATTGATATTAGACTCACTTTTTTATTGATGTAATATGGGTCCATGTCTTCCAAGGGCTCAGACACCATTCCTGGAGGTATGTCACCATATATAAAGGGAAGTGTTTTTCCTGCCTCCAAGTCACTGTTTGGTTTTGGCCCATTTTCATCATCGTCTTTGCGATCCTGTTTAGGGTTCTTGGCTTTTTCTGCAGCAATGCGCTGTTCAATAGCTGCAAGAGACTCTCTAGTGAAGTATTGGAAGCTGTCTGGTCCTGGTGGTACAAGCACTGACTGCTCCATCTTTTCATCCTGCACATTTTAATTACCATTTATTCTTCTGCATAGGAAAATACTAAAAGAAAGCAGAAAATAAATTTCAAATAAACATGTTGAAATCACCAAGTAAGAAAGATGTAGTAGTTATTTTTAAGTGCAATTGCTTTTGCTATGTTGAATTGTTAAAATACACAATTTGAAAATTACATAAACAAAGACATAAGGAGTTTAGTCAATGATTTGGCATTTGTAAGAAGCACTTGTGTTGTTCTTACACTAGTTATTGAAACTGTAAAAATTTCTCAGCTTCAGGACTACAATAGTCTTTTACTCCAAATAAGGAAAAGTATGATCGTTAAGAATAATCAAATATATTCTTTCCTCATAACTCTAGTTATATTATGATCACACTGCTCTGGAATCAATCAGGATTACATTGGTAACTATAAATAGAACAGTTCAACAGAGATAACAGAAAATTTCACTGAGATCAG
Organism: Ploceus nigricollis; assembly: GCA_013399945.1. Classification (NCBI taxonomy): domain Eukaryota; kingdom Metazoa; phylum Chordata; class Aves; order Passeriformes; family Ploceidae; genus Ploceus; species Ploceus nigricollis. The sequence goes on along the minus strand of VXBC01004838.1, from coordinate 1,389,263 downwards.
CAAAAGTATCAGAAAACAAGCACTGTAAAATAAGAACTTCTATTTTAAAAAAATCAATTTGTATATTATGAAGTATGAAAGCAATGATTCCAAATAAATTTTTGTATGGGAAATTATTTTAGATAAGAAGAAGAACAATTGCTGAGTATTATTTCAGTTTAGCTGTTACTGTGTCTGGTTCTTTATAAAACAGCTGTAACTGGAGAATTCTGGAAGTATTCTAGTATACATATTTCTTTATACATTGCAATTGCAAAAATAAACCTGTTGGGAAGAAAAAAAAAAAAGAAGAAAAAAAGAAGTCCTGTTAAGACCACAGATTTGGCATCTTCCATGCTGCTGAATAAATTTCTGATGACACCAGACATACAGATGAAATGTATATTTGGGCTCACAATGGTGCATATATTCCTCATGCCTGAATGTAAAGAGGTAAATGCAGTCTCCACCCATTGCAGAGATCCTTATGAAATGATCAGTCAACCTATCAAGAGACTCAAGGGCCAAGGCAGGTCGGTAGTCACTGAAATAAGCCAGAGATATGGAATGAAAGAGAAGTGGGAATACAGTAGTAGGTAGGGGGTTGGGGGGAAATGCATGAAAACGAATTAAAAAGTGACAAAAAACCCCAGGCATTGAAGAAAGATGTTAGAAATTAGGAAGGAAATAGAGATAAAAAGTGAGTCAAGAGGAGATTGTAAATGACTGAAGAATTAAGGGAGAAAAGGAAGAATGCAAAAAGAGAAAAAAATAGGAACTGTGAAGGATTAGCAATATAAAAATGACATGAAAACAAAGAAAAATAAAACACAGCTGGAAGAAGGGATTACTGGCAAAGGAGCAGAAAGGTAAGCAAATATAGACAGGGCTAACTTTCTACTGAGAAAAAGTCAATATGGAGAATAAGCAATTAGATGACAAATAAAGGGAGAAGAAAGAAATAATAAAGCTGGGAAATAAAGAAGAAGGTCACAAGATTATATTAAGTAATAAAACACAAATTCTCTTGATCGGTAGTGCCGGGTGAGCACAACATCTTAATCACATATTTGTAGTGAGTACTAGAATATAGTGTATGAAACAAGAAAGAGGGGTGAAAGTGCTTATGGTCTCCACAAACTTAAATGTCTTGATTTTAAAAATAAAATTAACCCTCCCCATATTTCAAACAGGTATATAAGATCATCACCCACAATTCAAGGAATGACTTTCAAACAATCAAGGTGCAAGTTTCTCACTGTAAAAAAATTAAAGTGAGCTGATCTCACACCAAACACAACATATTCACCCATGCAGACACTCATGCCAAAACCAGTTCTGTACAGGTTCCCTTCTTTCCAAGGGAAAAGGAATTATACTGTTCTGTCTCCACTGGTGACAGGGAGGAGGATACAAGAAAATGTACCTCAGCTAAAAGGGATTTAAAATCTTGCCTTTCTACACATAGAGAATATCCTCTAGACAGCCCTCAGCTCCCTATGTCATGGTTCTGTTTACCTCTATAATTGCCACCTCAGTCACTTAACTACTGAAGTTATAAACTCACTATTTGTACACTCTGACACTGTTTCTTAATATTCAGCCACACCTTGTGAGTACTGGGAAAGAAGGAGAAAAAATTATCAGCCACATCACTGAATTTTCTGATCTCAAACTGATCCCCATGAGTGGCACAACAAATTTGGAAGACAGATCTTGTACTAAGCTGTTATCCAAATATTATGGGGGACACAGCTGTAGGTGAATACCACTTACTCTGTGGGCTTCAGGTAGATACAAAGACTCAAAAGAGACAATCAAATTTGGCAAAAGGGACTAAGGCCCCTCCCCTCCCCCCCCCTCCTCTCCTCTCCTCTCCTCTCCTCTCCTCTCCTCAACAAATGAGTCTACTTAGACATGTCTGCCTTTCCCTCTCCTCCTCCTGAGACCCAGGAGGGTCCTTTCCCCGTTGCCATTTTCCCTTTGAATCCTTCATTCATTGTCCCGAGCCAGCACTGCAAGCAGCGCTGGGTGTTCCCTGCCCCGGCAGCCAGCGAGGGCACACCAAGCCAAACGAGTCCTGGTGCAGGGGGAGGAGGTGCTGGACAGCAGCAAGGGAGATCTCATGTGCTGCAAGGAAATGGGCAGCCAGTGAGCAGTCAGCAAAGATGAGATCTGAAACCAGAGGGTGCTGGGTCAGGATCACCTTTTAGCTCAGTCAATGTCCCCACCTGGCATGCAGGACAAGGATTACCTCAGGATTTGCCTGCAGGTGCACAGAAACAAAATGCTTCACAGCCATTAGTTATGTTGCAAAAAGATTTGATTCGGCTACTGTGTTTATATACCAAGTTTAAAATCAGCAAATGCTGTGGGCTTTTCTAATAATATGTGCATTTCTTTCTATAGAAAGGAACTCCACATTATTTTTCTATAATTAATCCTAGAATGTTCTCAGGTCTGTCAAATGTACATGGAGCTAGCTAGCTACACCTTTAGATGTAACTAAATCTAAGTAGGCTGTACTTAACAACATCTTTCCGGAGGCTTTATGAAGATTACCCTTTTTTATCCTCTACTTAACAGATTAGAGGATGATATTCCAGATACCTTTTCCCCTTCTTCATACATTTCAATGATCGTAAGTCTTCAGAATTGCAAATAGAAATCTTCTATAAATTTAAAAGTCAATACTAAATACATACAGAATTTACTACAGTCTTAATCCCAAATCACTTTCATTGCTCTTATGGCAGTGCTTAACTACTAGGTTTGTATTTCCTTTATTATAGTCAATTGATTTATTCTCACTTATATGTGATGGAGATGGATAAAAATTGATACCAGACCAATTAATCTACTGCTATCCTTCTGATTTCCACCAAGTGAGTTATTAAATATTAATTAAATAACTACAGATTGCTTACATGATCCAAATGGGCTCCTTTTTTCTCTTTAGCATAGCACTAGTAATTCAACATAGGAAAGAATATAAGAATACCCAAAATATTAATTTCTTACTAAGTTCTTTCCTACTCTCCTATAAGGAATGAGGGCTTTTTTCCTTCTACATTTCCATGTCTATTTGAGTGACTTTCTTATGAGCAATGCGAAACATTTCAAATTTTGGAAAATAAGGTACTCAAAACATTTGAGAATAGAATCTTTCTTCTGATGTTTCTTCTGATATTTCCCAGGCAAAATATATTCACATATACTTCGTAGTATACATTGTTGTAAACCAGATAACTGCAGAGCACACTCAGTGTGCAGGGATTGGACCATCTGCAGACCATCAGCCAAATCAGTCAGAAGCTGTTCAACTGCATGTGTGCAACTGCACAAAGCACAGCTGATCTGCCCACGTGTGCCAAGTCTGAGGCAGCAGGACTACCCTGGATTAGCTATGCACACACAGACCAGCTGGGTGATGCACACACAGTCACTGCCCTCCTGGATGTGAGCTACTGTACACATCAAGTCATTTTAGATCTAGGCATTCTTTGAGAACAACTAAGCATCCCACAGAGCATCTATGTACTTTTATAGTCTTCAAATTTCATCTAAATAATTTTTCTAGGCAAAGTAAAGGGACGTATTGGAAATAGATTAAGAGATGGTGCCTTGTCAAACAATGATTTCAAATCAGTTACACACTGCTTCTTGAAAAAGTCAATTAAACAATACATAACTCTCAGAAATAGAGACAAGCTTGAACAAGATTATTTCCTAATCTGATATCATCTAGTATTGTCAGCTTGCATATCCTTCATACCTTCATAACATGAGTTTCTGGAGTTTGGTCAGGACAACCTTAGCGTACATGTAGAACTACAGTGATGCAAATACTTAAACTTCAGCAAGTGAATTTCTTTATATTATCCATACACTTAAATCTGAAACTGAAACATGCTTTGATATTTGATCTTCTGGTATAACTGCCAAGAATTAAAATTTAACTGCTGCAAAATAAAGATAAATTAATGAATCTACATGTAAATTCACAGAGCCCAGATCTCTATGTTATAATAATTTGCATCATTTATTGGCACAGTTTCTCATTGCTTTTGATTTATCAATGAGTCATTAGGATTCTTGTCTTCAGCATACCAAATAAATGTAATTTACCTTCCTCACAGTGTGGATCTGTGGGAGGAGAGGAAGAAAGTTGTGGGAAGCCACTACAGTTTTGTATGTGTGGCCTCAGAATCAAGCCTATGTCTGTCCTGTCTGTCTCAATTTTAGGGTTACTGCAGGTAGCAGAGGTAGGTAGGATATCCAAAGCAACACGCTTGGCAGAAGGGCAGGAATCAGATTGGAATATTGGAACTATACAACTTTTTATGACTCCCTGTAGCTCACATATAAAATTAAATTTAATTCTCATGGACAGCTGCATAAGGGAAACTCGCATATTACCAGACCGATAATAGGATTCTGCCATATCTTTTTTACCATCTTCTTGATGCTCCCTCTCAGCATGGATAATGCAGATCTGGCACAAGGGCTTGCTTGCATTACATTAGTTAGACTTGGATAACTGCATTTATTTAATGCATATTAATTTTAAATAAAGGGTAGGTGCAGTAATACTGCAGACATCAGAATAGGGTACACAGATATGCACTGAGATATATAAATAAATTATCTGAAATATTGGAAGCAATCCAACAGTACATACCAGTTTAAGTGGAAGTTTATGCTTTGGAGCTGGATATTTCCATTGCTTAACCTGACACACAGAAAGGGTTGCTGAAGGGGAGTGACGGGGGAAGAGGATGACTATTTAATTTGCCACAGAGTTGCAAACAGCCATGGGGTAGCTGTGTGATTCAGGAAGGCAGTGCTCAGTCTGGGCTGCCCAACAGCCAGAAAGCAGAACAGACAGGGATAGAAAATGCAGCTCTTGTCTCTGATACCCACACTGTTGTACAATTGTTTAGCTTACTGTGCAGGAATGAAATCAAGATTAATGGGATAGAAAGAAGGCGTGTAAGAAAACATGGAATTGGCATCTTAAAGGTAAGCTTTGATTTGAGAAGGCAATCATGGCTTCTGATCCCTGCTCCTAAAACTACTTCTCTATTATGCCTAGTAAATTCACTTGAGAAAAGTCAGTTGAAAATCACCAGAGGTATATTAGCGGAGAAGAAAAAATGTAGCACTAACTACAGGAAAAGAGGGTTTAGTTCTAGTGTTCACTCACAACCAATTTCTTTAAGTCTGAAAGAAAATACAAGCATAAGTTTTGAAAAATAAAGCAAAGTAAAATAAGCCATCCTTCCCCAACAAGATAACTAGCCAGTAAAACCCCCATGCTGGTAAAATCAGGATGCTCCCTCTGAGATGTTTGCTGCTACCTTTTCTCCCACTAACACCTAGATTTTCAGTCCTGTCCTTGCATCTTGTTTAGAGGAAATGAGAAAATCATTTGATGTAGACACAGTATATTATCCATCTCTACTAGTTATATATATGTATGCATTGTTGAAATTGCTATTCTCAGTATATTTTTAAATTCAACGAATGTATCTCTAAACCAAAATATAGGTACTAGGCTTGGCTTTAGATTAAAAAGAAATAGCTTGCTTTGGCTTACTGCTTTGCTAGTCTAATTCCAAGTCTAATTAACTGCAAACAAATATTTTCTGTTTTAGCTGAAAAAACCGAAATTAGTTATGCATTTTCATAGAAAGAAAGAAAAAATATTTTAATGGGAGAAGTCACAATGCAGCTGCATTAGTACTCCATCTGAGCAAATGCATTTAATAGCATAGAACTACTGGACTGCTACCAAGCTGAATGGATTCTCTGCTTACTTTGCTCCTGCAGCATATCTTGTGCAGCAAATGACTGCAGTACAGAGAAGCAATCTTTCTGCTTTCCTTCATTTGATCAGAGCACTGACCCCTTTTACTGGCAATCTACATTACTAACTCAAGTTTAATTTTCTTAAACATCTGTTTCTTAACAATCTGTTTATATTTACCTTAGCAAACACAACAGCATCTTTCTTCAGTTAAAAAAACAAACAAAGCCACGTAGGCTATGCAGTGTACATTACATAATGCTACTGATTCATTTGACATTAAGGTAAAATTGAATTTAAGACAAGATTTAAGTTCTGGTCTTGGCACATTGCCACACTTGGGAAATAAAAGTTGATGGAAAACAGATTGCTCCATACCCTGGAACGATGCAAAATTTGCAGAGATAACAAACCCAAAGACATTGCCATACTCAAATTAGTGGGTTGCCTGACCCCATTAACAGCATTCGGGTACTTGCTGTCTCATATGGTCAGTGGAAAGGCCAGAAGCCTGAAAGACATAATGAAAAAAATTATTCACTTTCTAACAAATTTGGCAAGCACAGATTTCATTCTTGAGGTTTTCCTGGGTCAAGGAAGCAGACGCAGGAACAACAGGAACATGTTTAACACACAAGAGCACAGGGAAAAAAAATCAATCATAATTAAGGAAACGAAAAGAGTTTCTGCTTTTCATGCACAATGATGGGGCCACTGTGAAGTAATAAACCCCTCACATTGTAGAAACTTGTACTTTTTATACAGCACAGCAGTCCAGACACCATATGAAAGCAACTTCTGAAACTTTATCCCCTTGCTTTTACACCCCTTGCACTCAAAGCATGCCCTGGACATGTCCATGCAGAGAGGAGGCAGTAGCAGCAGGAGCAGCCTGTGTCAGGAGCTGAGTATCACCTGCTGTTACTGCAGTGCAGCACCCAAAGGGAGGATCCAGCTCACAGACTGTCTGTGAAAGAGGAGAGTGCTCAAGGAATGGGAGATGCTTAAACCACAAAGGAGCTCTGCAGCCTAGGAAGCTCTACTGCCACTGCACAACTTTGGAACTTTGGGATGGTTCTATGGCCTCAATCCCTTCTGCAGCCCTCAGCCTGTCTCAGGTTTTATGAGATGCAACAAATACACGGGTTACATGTGAATTAAGTGTTTTCCAAATGAATTGGTAGTCTATATGCTAATGCCATGCAGCAGGTAACACAAATCTGTAAACGCACGACATTTGCATTTCTGTTTATGTGGGCAAGGGACTGCACCTTGGTCACTGCATCTCCTGATCCTGCTAAAGCGACTCCTCTGCAGTTCTCCCCTCATGTCCCTTTGCATTTTGTGATTCTGAACACACAAACCACTTTTACCAACAATAAGAGGATTCTGGTGTTTCCTAGTAAGCTTCTTTGAACTTAATAATTACCTAATAATATGTGAGAAATGGCTTATTCCCAGATTGGCAATTTCACTTTACAGTAGCATAATTAGTATCTGTTCTTACAGATACAATTTTAGTTCACTTCAAAAACTATTTTATATATTTTCATATAGTTCTCAAAATAAAAATAAAATTCAAAAAAGTCACATCACTGCTGTAAAGAAACTTCCAAAACACAGACCTGGTAAAAAATAAACAAGTAAATAACTCTCACCTACATCCTGATTAGGTTTGAACTGATTTTTAACAAACTTTGAATTAACAATGATAATCCAATGTAATTTTGGAAAGTTTTCATTCTGTGGACACTCATGAGGCCACAATGTCCCAGCCTTGTGCCCAGGCAGTCTATACATGATGTGGACTAGAGACATGACAATGCTCAAGCCCTGGCACCTCGTCCCCTACAGGTAGTATAGTTGCAGAGTTCATTTATTCTATTGAATATTAGATATTTAGCTTGTTTTAAGATCTAAAAAGCTCCTACATGGCACTCAGTATTTACCGTTGCATAAATGGGAAAACAATCTTGAAAATTCCTAGAAAAAACAAAATGTTTATTGCTATTAAATGGTTAACTACAAGCAGCAGCAGAAACATCTGCTGCCTCTGCCCCATCCTTTGAGCAATGAGTTATTGGACAAAGCTTCAGATTTGCAAAGAAAGGCAGGACCTGGGAATTAGTAATTCTGCAGAAGCAGCAGTTTGAAAGCCATTGAGTGAAGACTGTTAGCCACACTGACTTTCACTTAAAAGCAAAGATTTCAAGGTTTCTTTGTCTTTTGAGGTACTGGTTATTTTCCAGTCATTTAATATTTTATGGTCTAATAAATGTTCAGGATGTTAAGTTGATTTTTGATGGAAGTGTAAAGATATAATAAATAATCCAGTCAAAAGCCAAGAGCAATACAATTATAAGCTAAGAAATCTAGGGCTATTGGAACTTTGGAAATTTTTTAAATCCTATGATTGGTCAAGAGAAACAATTAAAGAAATATGCTTCTTTAAAATAAATAAGAATACATTATGCGCAGGAACTTCAAATGTTTAGCAGCCCAGAACACCTGGAAATGAATGAACTTAACGCTATAAAGTGTACTGAGAAAACAGACAAGATGTAAAACTTAGATAATATCACAAGATATCATCTGTTATTCAAAAATGGAAAACCATTCATTAGAAATATCTAAAATATTGATATATACTTATAAAGAGCATAAATGAGAACAAATTTTGAAGCAAAACATCCAGTCATCCAAATTCTGAGCCACTGTCTGGTAGTTTTCTGAAGATCAGATAATCTGCTAAAAGCAAGCAACATTTATTTTATCAAATACAGCATTAAGTGATGTGGTTAAACATAGAATTGTAGTGCATATTTAGTGATTATTTTGCAAAGAAGCTGTTCTCAAATATAAGTACAGAAATATAAAAAAGGAAAAAGGTTTGAGGTCTGTACCCATTATAAATATCACTTGGTGATATTTGCCCACCAAATACACAAACTACATTAATGAAGATAACGACGCAATAAAGTATTTAATAAAGTTTTCTATCTTGTATTCCACCTTGAATTCAAACTGATAGATTACAAAGTCTGTATAATGTGAATCTGTTCATGTGGCTCCACCTGTAAGATGAGAACTCTAGCAGGAGAATCAACATGGTAAACTGAACCATGAAACTCCACAGCAAACAATGTCAGTGAATAATATCTCTTTCAGTCTCAACTTTTCTGATTGAAAAATACCAGATTTCCCATTTTGTAGGATTTGTGATTGATGATTAAAATGCTTTCAGCTTTCTTATTCAAAACCCACACTTTTGTCTTTTCATTAATTTAAAATACTCTTGCATTTGTGATTGAAACTGTTTATTGCTGTTCTAAATTGTTGGTTTTAATGTTGTATTAGAGATTAAAGTGTTTTGCAATGTTTTTTCTGATTAATAGTTTTTCGTTTATAAGAGTGAGTTGCAATGCCTTCTGGTATTTTGGCATTGGGTGTCCAGGGCAATATCTTAAATAGTTTAGGGATAAATTATAGATTAGTAATAGTTCCCCATAACTCTTTATTCCACTAATAGCAGACCAGTGTGAAAGTTAGTTCTAGCCCTACCAGATGAGAGAAAGCTTCAGCCACTCAACCTCCCAGAATCAGGTATTGATTTACAATACGCCCAACTGAGAAAAATGAGGAGAGGCATTCCTCAGCACGTCATGTTTCTTGTCTGATCAATGCCTCTGAAGACAGGGCACCATTTCCTACCACACTGAGAGCTGAACAATGTTTCTGCAGGTAGTGTATGTACAGTCTAGAAGCATTTGTGTAAATAAGCTTACAGTGAGAAACCAAAGCAGGAAACTTCCTTTTTCAGAAACCTTTTCTCAATGCACTTGAGCACAACAATGGAAGAGCGCTACATAAAGATGAGAATATTCAGTTATGGAAAACTAGTCTTTAGTATATCAACAGTGAACACTGTGAGAGAAGAGATCAATGCAGTTTGTGGGGTCATGGCTGCAATGAATCAAAGGACATTTAAGTCTGAGGGAAACATGCACAGTTAAGAAGCTTAAAAATATTCGTGTTTCATTCATTGTGAGTCAAGGACAAATTGGGGACTTCATATCATAGGTGGAAATGACATCAAACAGATTTTGATTTGACTTTGAGGAAAAAGCCTATGAAAAGTATAAATACAGAATAATTTTCAGTACTTAGCAATTTTGATTAGGAGCTGGTTTGTTACACCCATTTATGTAGTTTTCCATATTTATTACTCTTAAAATTTCTTGTTTTCTCTATATTTAAAATTTAATCAGGAAGTATGAAAATGTCATGAAAATTTTTGTTCTCCCTTCCTCTCTTAGTTTTCTTGCTCAGACTTTTTTTCCCTCCATGAAATCTTTTTGTCTTTCTGGCAAACCCATGGGGGACATGAGCTTAACAAGGTCCTTAAGTGGATCCTAGAGAGTGAGATGCAAGCTCCCTCCCTCCATGCCTGTTTGAGCCTTCCCAGGCAGCCAGGCTTGCTGGAAGTTGAGTGCTTTGGGAATGTTTTGGGCTTGATGGCATCAAGGCTGGGTTTGCAGGTAATGGCTGTGGTTGTGAAGTTAGGCTTGCTGTGGCTCAGTGATGAGGGAATTCTTGGGGGAATTACATGTTGACCACAGAAGCTTGAAGCAAGCCAGCAAGTGGGAAGCAGTGAATGTATCTAAAATATGCCAAACCCCACTAAGGTCAAGATAAAAATTGTTACCACTGTAAAAGACAGTTAAAGCCAAGTAAGAGTGCAAAGCAAAAGGCAATTTTTCAGTGAAAACACCATTATGTGATTCATAACAGGTGGCCAAAGCATATGACTGTGATTAAGCACCTTAAAAAGACAATCCCCTTAGTGACTGTGTCCCCTAAGAAGAAAGGACCTCAGTGAAAAAGTGCAATATATTATATTATAAAATCTTAAGATGTTTGTTTTGAAACATGAGCACATAGGTTTATCAGCAGCAATATGAAATGTTAATATTCTGGTTTACTACCTATTTTGCTCAGGCTACATCTATACTATATTTGACAGAGTGCAGCCAAAACTGTATTCTGTCACAAGCAGCTCTTGAAGCAACATGAACCTGCCTGTACTGCCTTTTACAGGCAGGTCTTCTGGACTTGGGAGACAGTATGCTTTCAAACCTCCAAATCTGCAGATGTCTGAGCTTTTCTAGCAAAGCCCCTCTTGAGTTACTTTTGATTTTGTGTCCTGAACAGCAGACAGCCATGTTTACTGTGCAAGTAAATGGGTTTACACACCTGTGAAGTTTACCTTTTCAGAATAGGATCAAAGCTGTCCAAACCACATGAACACTGCTGAAAGTGGGAAGAATGGATAGCTGTAGCTATTTTAGTCTCCAAACTTCTTTCAGAGTCATCCTATTTATCCTATATGTAGTCCAATTGACCCAAGTTTTAATTACTTCAGACTTCCCCCCACTGCCATTGCTGGTGTAAATGTCTTCAATTTCTAGATGGAGTGATTCACCCAGACTATGAGTGCTTACCACAGCAGCTCAGCACATGAAAGGCAACCAAGCCTAAGGGCTGCTGAGGTTAGTGGAGCTTGTGCTACTAGCAGTCATAATGAATCCGACTCTTATATGTGTCAAATGTCCTTGTCTAAGTTTTGGAGGCAAACTATAAATCATACTATACTCCTCCTGCTGCCATACATATCTAAGGTCTGTTTTCCATCATCCTTACAAAAAACCAGGGAAGTTTCTTTGCCCTTATCAAAAAACGCTGCCCTTATCCAGAATTATTTTCTAGCTAGTCTCTTGGGCTCCATCATCCTGCTGTATAAATTCTCAGAAAGCAAATGACTGATTGCCTCTCAGAGGCCCTTAGCAGCCTTTCTTCATTATCTTGAATTTCATTTTTCAGATGTTAACTCTGTTTTTAAAATTTTTAATTTACATCCACACTGTAATTTTGAAGATTTCCAGTCATATGTAGGAGATACAAATATCTGCAAAGATCCCTCATTTTCCCTATGCTCCTTTTAACCTCTGCTTTTTCAAGATACCTTCCAAAACTGTTCAGTGGTTTGGCTGCTCAGCTACCAAAACTACTTCATCACCTTAAAGGTCTTTTTTCTCTCTGTGACATCTGAGCATTTTTCTTATACTTGAGAAACAGTATACTTTCAAATCTCATTCAAATACCATGGCTGGAGCAGCAATTCCCTCCCTCTCTGTGTTTGAAAACACATTCAGACTGAGATCCTACATTCCATGTCTGAACTCCTGCCTACTATAGACATCCAAAAGTTCCCATATGTCATTCCAAGGCAACCCACAATGCTGGCCACAAATCGAAATAGAATAATTTGCAGGTAAGAACCTGGATGTTAAGAAGTGTTAAAATTCAAGAGTGCGTACCTCAGATGAGCAATATGAAGGAATGGGCTCAGAATTGAGTCTGGCACAGCCAGAGAGCAGGAGGTTTTTAATAACAAAGTTCCTGAAACTTCCAGAAGTAAAATACACCCTTACAACACTGCAATATGGAATTTTAACAGGGATGACACATGAATGTCTCAGAAAATCTGAAATCTGTCTTGTTGTAGCCCCCCAAAGCAGTTAACAAATACTGCTTCAGTAAAGCCACTTGAATTGAAAGCATTACACAGAGAAGCACAGACCCGCAGACCTCTAAAGAGAAACAGCTTACTTTGTGGACTTCACTTCAGAATACTGCTAATCACAGTTGCACTGCCTCCAGCCATTATTTAGCCATCTTCACAATCTTTTCTCACATGGAAGAGAGAAAATGGCTCATATTTCCCATCTGAAACTTATCTGAACAGACAGCTAAAGGCATAAGCCATCCTTTTCCAAAGTGCTAAGTAATCAAGAATTCACACAAATGTCAATATAAAATTCTTGTCACTCTGCATAGAGGCATTGTATTTTTTGCCTCAGCACTAAAATACAGACTTAAATATATATAAGCTTAGATGTGTCATATAAAATTTCAGCCTTAATATCATAGTCTTTATCTTACTTTAATCAATACGTTACTTTAATCACAGGAGGAAAAAACCTCTTCCCAAAACTGACCAGTTTCCTGCATTTCAGAATTCTGCAAAGCAAATAACCCTGAGAAATAATTGTCACTGCTGAGACCTGCAGAGAAATATCATGTGCAAGGCAATACAAGGAAAAGGGAGAGGAAATTTTGAGTAAAATACTGTTAGACAGTGTTAGACAGTTAAATAGAGCTTAATGTCTTGCAGACAGATTGCTTTGGAACAAAGAAGTAGCTTTTAAAAATAAAATTTGGTGTTTACTACTCCTCTGCATTTTAAAAAATTGATTAATTTGGATTTCCTCAGCCTTTATTTTTTTCTCTTCTCCCAAAACTCATTGTTATTGTCCATGAATTAGGTATGCAGACAGAATACCTGCTCAGGTATTGTACCAGCTACTTTGCTTTCTCTTGCTAGCACATTCATATTTTATCACTCTCTACTCTTGGGCAGTAAGCATTTTTGTTTCGCCCAGCAGAACCATTAAATATTATTTAGTGCTGGTTCAGTAGTAGTCTGAACTTAGACTTCACAGATGTACAGAAACCTGCTTGAGGGGAAAGCAGAGGGCAAGTCTGAGGTCAACGCCCACAAGTGCCAGACTGGCAGTCAGGCTGTGCAGCAGCTGGACAGCACGTAACCCCCAGCAAACCACCAGCTGCACTGCCTGAGAGAGCAGAACCCACCAGGCTGCAGCACAGGGCTCCCATAAACTGTGAGAATCCTTAGGATTAGCACTACCTATAGCATTTAGCAGTTTTTTACAAACTCACCCCGGAACGTGTGTGCCCTCCCAAGCTGCTGGGCAGTGCCAGCTCGCGGCAGCGATGCCCTCGGCAGACGCTGCTGCTGGCAGGGCACAGGAGACAACGCTTCTCTCTAGGCTGGGCTGGGGCTTGTGTGGGAAACAAAGGGGTAACACCACTGCTACCAGTCTTATAAGAAAAGAGTTTCAAAAATTATTTCTAAATAAAAACCTTAAAATATTGTCTGAATAAAAGTAATCTTCGGCTTGATTTCTATTTAAAAGGTCATCATAGTAATTAAGAATTTTTTCCTTGTCTCCTTGCACATCTATACCAGTAAAGCTGAAAACTTCTGTCTACTCTATGTCCCACCCACAAAATATGACAATTCAGAGCAGGTACACTCCTCATACCTCACAATGCAACACTACACCTACATTAGCATTTCCAAGTTTTCTAATATATCTTTCTATTAGAAGAAATGGGTTTATAATTTTATATATTTAATATAGACTTCACATATTTTATAATTTATATTTACATTCTCATTTTTTGTCCTTGGTGCATAGCTGTTCCTTATTAGAAATAAACAGGCTGGTCATAGCCCCCACCCAGCACTCTTAGGATGTGGTTTTGTATTATGGGCTCATAAAGGCTGAGGAGGGAAGGCACTTCTGGAGATCAGCTGTTATGTTAGAATAAAGACATTTTGCAAAATTTTCGCAGAAATGTAGCTCAGGTGGGTGGAAATTCTATAAAATGTTGCAGGCAATTTTATACTTGCCATGAAAAAGCAGACAGTAATAACCTGAAATAATATCTGGCAAGCTTTCTCAATCTGGGTGTGCCTAGAAAACAGAATTTTACCACAACTCCACAGTTCCAGAAACAGTGCTATAGAGTATACTATTTCTCAGCACATTTTAAGTATATTCCATACATGTTTCTTTTCTCCGACCCTCTATATATCATGTTCATCATTCATTGAACAAAACCACTTTAGTCTACCTTCAAATAGTAATGCATTTTTAGTGATTCATGTACACTGGTTTCCATGTAAATATTCAGAATTATCTTTAAAAAATTGTTTTGTTTCATTCAAGTCCAGTTTGGCATCTCATTTCACAAGATGCTTTATAAATGGGTTTTGCATTTCCTGTAAGTATTTATTAACAATCTTCCACACTACAATAAAGATTTTTTTATTAGTATTAATCTCTCTGAAGGTGTGTCCTTCCATAACATTGAGTTTAACAGAAGAAAAAGCAGATATATATTTCAGATTACTTTTTTTCCAACTATTAATTGTTCCTAAAGGACATTCAAGACAGTATTGTACTGCTTCCTTTGCAATTGCTAATTCAGAAGTTGCAACATTTTGTATCCATTCAATTAACATGTTGTACTAGTTTGTGGATTTATTTAGCTTATTCTAAAACCATATTCTAAAAAAAAATCTGCTCAATAAAATTTAATTATCTCTTCCTAGCCATATACATTTTTCGTTATATATATTTATATAGATGATATTTATTTTGTTTGCTCCATAGCTTAGAAGCCAATTAATCAGTGGTAAGAAACACTCCTGGATCTGGGGACACAATCCCCTCTCTTGCTAAAAAGAGCTGATCCTGATGCAATTCCCACTCATTTTGGTCAGTAGTTTCCCTACTAGCAGTTTCCCAAGGAGCTTGGGAACACTCCTCAAGAGTCAGCTCTCCCAGCAACACCCTGCTGACAGGGTGCCAACAGCCACTGGACTGGTAAACACCAGACCCTTGCAGGCACTGGCTATCCCAATGCCAGCTAGTCCTGCTCTTAGACTGAGCCAAAATGAGTAAGACAAAATACACTGTAATACATAGATCATTTTTCTTGGAGTAAAAATTTTTCTTTCAGACAAGATGCTTCATTAATTCAGAGTAGTTGATTTTGCAGTATTTTGTTCTGAGGCAATATGAAGTTATGAAAACATAATAAAGGGTCATCCTTTCTGGTTTATCCCCCCAGTGTGTGTAAAGAGAAAATAAATTGAACTGAGGGCAAAAATACTCAGATGCAAGGTTTCTAGATTACATTTGAATCACAGAGTTCCTGTTTAAGAAAAAAAAATTAAATTGTTGTATAACTTCTTTTTCAATTAAGCACTGTCAATGTACCTAGTATGGAGTTCTGAACAGTTCTCTGTCTCTATCCATCACTGCACATTTTAAGTGATATTGAGATATATATATATGGCATTATTCATGTTTCATCTTAGAAAATAAATGTATCAGACTGGGTTTCTCAGCTGTGAAAAGTACTGAATATGAACATTAAAAATAGAACTTTGAAATGGCTCTGGTACACTCACTTTGTTTATTCAGATTCAGAAGTGTCCTAGTTCTTTCAATAAAGAAAAACTATCAATTTAAACATCCTTTTAATTAAATGTGTACTATTCTCCAGACAGTATGGAAATTTGATCAGATTTGCAAATATCCTTTTTCTACCCCTTGTATTCACACACTTGCTATGTTCACTAGTAAAGACTATGTAATCTAAAAGAAACACTAAGAAATTAAGTAAGTGTTAAGGACACATTTTCTGCTCTTTCTTGATACATTTGAAGCATTGCAGAGTGCTTATACCATAGGATAAATATTTTCAGGGGATGTTTATATGCTTTTATACAATCCTAGTGAAGATAGCTTTTAGTGGGTCTATTTTGGACCCATATAATTTATTGTACACTGCCTGTTATATCTCAGATATTTACTTTTTTTTGTAGACTCACATTAAAACTGGGTTGGAAAAAAGAGATCAGAGGCCACCTAGTTCATCTCGCTGCCCAAGGCAAGATTGCTATACCTATTTTCCAACAGACGTTTCATCTAACCTCTTCCTGCAGACCTTCAGGACAAATTTCACAGATTCTTCTGACATTCTATTACAGCTCTCCACTATCTGCTTTAGTAAAATGTTTGTTCTCATATCTCAGCTGGGTGAGCCCATTTCTTCAATCTTCACTTCCTGTCCCACCCACTCTGGACATAGAGAACACAAATCATCTTCAGCATTCAGCTTCTAGTGATCCACCAACCACTTCACTTCTGTTTCCATGTGTGGACTTACTCCAGGATCCTGCAAAGCTACTTAAAGAGCCCTGCTCAGACATTCCTACGAGGAGCACCTATCATCTGCATTCAGAAATACCTCCAGCACGATTTCCTCTTAACAGATAAATTCAACATTAATTTTAAATAAAGAAGTTAAACACTTCAAATCAAAAAAATGAAGGCTCTCACTCTGACCAACATTTGGTAACAGCACTGTAGTTGCTACTTTGGTTTGTCTTCTTTGACCAATGCCATTATTAAATAGAGTTATTAAATAATTGAGTCACACAAGCCTCTGCATTTACTCCTAATTTTTTATTTCTGACCTTGACAGGATTTGAGGTTTTGTTTGGTTTTGCTTTGTTTTGCCAGGAGGATGATCATCAGGTTTTTTTATTTGTGTTACAAAGTAATTTTAAAGAGCCAATTCTAGAAGCAAATTAGACAGACTCTTGAAGGAGTAAGAGAAAGATGAAGATCAGTCTGCATGTTTACAAGCTACTGATATAAATTACAAAGAGAGGGAATTAGAAGGAATAGAGCTTGGAAGCTTAAACTGAGCTGGGTGTTTCTGAGACTAAAAATATAAAGGTTTTGTCCTTTTTTTCCGAGACTTCTGGAAAAAAGAGGAAATTAATTTAAAAAGGGATGGAAACACTTTAAAATAGAGCACTGGAAGGATGGTTAGAGATCCATTAGATACTGCTGAGACAGAAAGCAATGGAAACTTGGGTTCTGAAAATGCAACGTAATGAGAATTTCATAGCAGAAAGAGGAAGGAGAGAGAGAACTTCTGGGGCTGATAAATTACAACAATAAATAGCAGGGTGGATGAATCAGAATTGTGGATTTTCAAATGATATTTAATATGGCAGGGAAGGTTTCTGCCCAGGTTTTCTTAAAAAGTCCAAAATAAAATCAATTTTTTTCAGAGCTAAACAGAATTTCAGAAGAGCACAAAAGGGGACCTGAAACCACCACACACTGGTGAAAATGGAAGAGACAGAAATAATGACTCAGTAATCAGTAAAAGACAGCAATCCTAAAAACACTGAACACCCACATATTTAGTAAAACATCACAGTAATTCTTTCAACAAATATAACTCATATTGAATAAAAAGAGATCAGTACATTTTACAGAAGTTGGACTAACCACAGTATGGAAAGAGTGATGATTTCTATGTCCACATTTGCTATTTAATTAATTGCTTCACTCATACCAAATTTTCAGTTGTTTCCATCCAAATTCTATGTGTTTTTATGGATAGAAATCTACAAAGAATAAGCCTACAACTAGTAAAATGGAAGTAGCATACCAGAATTATTGAGCTTTGGGAAAAAACATCTAGAGAATTTGCATGATATTGCCCATCTCCCTACAATATTATGTTCAGTCAGAAATATCAGCTGTATATTTTAATGGTTCAAATTTACTCAAAGGTTCTTTTTTTTCCCACATTTTAGAATATTTCAGCTTTAGGATTTTTTTTCTCTTGTAGCAATGTGATTTCTTAAGTGCTCTAAAATATGCTAAAAAAAGCCTAATGGTATTCCTTCTCTAGTATGTCATACAGTCTCCATAACACTGGTTGTCTCAGTTTAGAAGTGTGAATAAATTTTGTTCAATTTTTCATTTGGTTTTTCTTCTGCTGTAGACATTTTGGCACCAACAGAAAGTTTACAGGTCAAATACAGGACTCTTGAGGAATCCCACTGCCTTCCACCTACATAAGCTGTTATCAATGAAGAAAAAGAAGGCAGAATATGTTTCTGTTACTGCAAAACAATCCACAATTCTCTTCATGATATTTAGCCCAAAAGACACAATATGTTTTCCCACAGATGAGCTGGGACTGGAGTTCAGAAAATGAATAAAATGAAGAAAAATACACTAATCCATAAGAGTGTCACAGTTCTAAATGCACATAGAAAAGTAAGGTCAAGATTTCTGCCTCTTCTCAAAAGAATTTGCAAAGTACCCACTTCTCCTGATTATTAACAGACTATTTCTCATAACTAAGGGCAGGAGAACATTCACACTTAGTTAATCTCAGTTCTCCAATTTCAGGCAGCCAAAAATGATAGAGAAGGATTTGTAAAATATCATTTAAAGGACAAAATTCAATGCTAAGCTATGTGGGTTTGCCTGTTAAATATGGTGTGTTCTGTCATGAATGTACAACACTCTGGAATTAGAATTCACATGCTGGAAGGATGCAGTGCAATGTGGACAGCAGCAGCACTGCCATCCTTAAAAGTCAACATTGGGTAGTGCATTGAGTGCATATTCATAAATATTGTGAAGGTTTTCTAGCTCAAGGCCATCTTCATTTTAAGAATAAAAGAATCTGTAATTGATTTTAGCTTCTCAGCTATTGATGATTACAACTTCTGAAACTTCAAAGCAAGTTTAGGTTTTTATATGATAATTTCAACAAAGGTTTCAGTGATCAATAATAAACTACCCTTGCCCCAATAGAAAGTATTTTTTCAAACAGCTGACAGGATATATCTTCTTGATATATATTTATCTATATAATTTTTCTTTAAGTCATCATAGACTTTTAAATTTTTTTATTTTTGGTACCAGATGGCTTGCAAATTGCTGTTGTTTTCCTAGAATTTCACTAGAATTATTCTGATTAGACTATGCCTTCTGCAAGCTCTTAATTCCCCTAATTCCCTGTCCCACTCCCCTTGATACTTCCTTCAAAATAATGAAAACTTTTTGACAAACTGAGGACAGCCAGGTTAAAGCTGCTTGTCTCTAACTTGCTTCCCAGTGTCTAAATACTTCAGCAAATATTCAAGATCACATAAACTAGGCTCAGCAGAATAAAGCATCAGGGTGTCAGTGTTGACAGCAATCCTGTTATTGTTTTGCATTAGATTTCAGAGTAATTTTTAGCACAGCCTTTTTTCTTTTGTACTTGACATCAACACACTGGTCAGGTATGAAAAACACAATAAACAAGGCAGGTGCAGTTCAAAAATGCAACACTAACATCAACCAATATAGCTCAGGAGTCTGACACCATAACCACAAAATAAGCATTTCTGGAAAAAATAGAGTCGAAGAGGTTCTCAGTAGGGACAGAAAACACCAACCCATTTTCAAATACTGCTGAGTCAGCAACAACAGCTTTCTCAAAGTGGGGCTGAACAAACTGCCCAGTCCCAGGTAATTAGTACAGTGGGATTCTTTTAAGCACATACCTCAGACAAGCAGCAGAGAAGAAATCCATCTCTGAGAAAAGATGCTGACAGAGCTTGAAGTCCACCTGGCAAATTTCTTGTGCTGTTTGAAAAAGCAAGAGGGCTCAGATGATGAACCGAGCCATATCTACAGCATTAGAGCCAGTCCTGGTCAGCATGTAAATCAAGGTAAGAGCTGCCAGCAGTGCACCTGATCAGAAAGACTAAGGGCAGAGGGAGGGAGAGAGAAAAGAGAGGGCTGCCTTTCTTCCTTTGGTAAAACATTTGTGTTTTACCAAACGTTTAGCCTTTAAGCAGAGCTTCTCTATGAGAAGGAAAACGGTACAATCCTGCAGTGCTTGCTTTAGACTTTAATATGTCTTCCATGAGAAGGAAAAATATGACCTCTCTTATCTTCCAAAAAGTTCAGGGGAAAATATGTAATAATTTAAACAAAATCACCCTCCAGCAAAAAGTCAAACAGCCAAAAACATAAACACATCTTGTAACAATGCTGAGATGCCAAAAAGAACTGACTGCAGCTTGAAAAACATTTTTGAAGCAAAATACCCAAATTTCTCCTTAATTATATGCTTAAAATAACTATAAAGCAAGCATTCAAAAAAAAA
>VXBC01004838.1:1336949-1368755 GCA_013399945.1 Ploceus nigricollis | reverse complement strand
AAAAAAAAAAAAAAGGAAGGGATGTTGGGGTGGGGGATCCATGCTGACTGCTCACATAAATGCACTAAGGTGTAGGATTTACCATCCTCCTGGCTTACCTGATAAAACTGGAATTTCGAAAGCATTATAAAAAAACAACTTCAAAAAAACCCAAAAAATCCCCAGGAGATAGTGATGATGAAATGCTTGAAATGCTAAAAAAGGTGTTTAGATTCTCAGCTCCAAAAGATTTAAAAAGTGTTATAAATTGCTGCATTCTCATCGAGAAGGGGAAAAAAAAAGACCTCTGCAGTATCCTCTCTGCTTTGTTCTCAGCTTCCTGTTCTAAGGCTCACTCCATGGTACCTAATACAAATCAGCAAATAGCAGGGGGGGAAAAAAAAAAGAGGGGGGAAGGGAGGAGGGTAAAGAGACAGAAAGGAGGGTAGAAATAGAAAAAAGGGGGAAAAAAAAGATACTAAGCCATCACCTTAAAGGACAGCCCCATCTATTGGTAAAAACAAAGAACCAGCTGTAAAAGACAGCTTTTTTAGAGATTTCCTGACCTAAACGAGACTGAAAATCTGCAACTCCCTTTTCCTTCAGGGAGGGACAAAGGGCAGGGATAGTGCTGAGAAGTAGATTTCTTTATCCAGTGTTAAATGAGCTAAGGTTTTCAGTAATTTAAATTTCTTTTCAGTTAATTACTTGTCTCTGAAACGTGTGAAGGAAATAGTTTGCGTTAGTCTCAGCCCCTTACGAAAGCACCAGAAACCTTTCCAGGTCAGCCTCTGACATGTCACAGATAAATGCTACCTGTCCTCTGTCTCGTTTTACACCTGCCCACTGAGGACTGGTGGGAGATTCAACCTCATCAGTCATGGGTTCAGTCACCAAAAAAAAGGGCTCCTGAGCCTGAGTCCTGTGACGTGTCCATCCATTACAGCCTGCACTGCTAATCGCGCCGCCTGGTACGACTGCCACGTCAGCTCTATACATTCCCCTGGATTCAGATGGCAGCTGCGCAGCCAAATCTGGAACCTAGACAAAAAAAGGCTCCTTTTTAATATTCAGACTCCTAAGTAACTGTAACTGCTAACACAATGAACCCCATCTGCATTGGATCAGCCTCAGCTGGAGCTAAATCAGGAGCATTCTGTATTTCTCATTTTGCTGTACTGACCAATGAAATAAAGGGGGGGATGGCCACGAGTGAACGCTTGTGAAAGCCCCAGTGCCTGCCACGCTGGACGGGGGTGGGCACAGACTGGTAGGAAAGGAAAGGGGGAGGCAGTGACTGCCAAGGTGAGAGGTGCGTGGAAGTAGGGCTAAAAATATCATTGCATTTCTTTCATTGCTCAATTTCTGCATCTAAAGACAGAAGAATATGAATCTACTTAATACCTGTGTGCAATGAGGCATATCTGTAACAGACACTTAATGTTAACCTCTGATTCAGTGACTCCAAGCAGCTTTCATGAATTTTATGCCTTAGAGTCAATTCCAATATTCTGATACGGGCTTTTTCTAATATTTTTACATCATGATGTTTTGATTGCTTAAAGTTTGCTTGAATCCAAGCTATGTGAATCAGAATTTTTCCACCTCCCAGTGGTGACCTGAGGTGCTTGTGCCTTTACAAGAAGCACTTGGAATTCTCTCAGTATAACACCTAATTTTCAAGCATTTTTCAGTACAGAATGTTATGAACAATTGTTCTAATAATGAAATCTAATTGCACAATTTTTAAATATGTTGTCTTCAAATATTGCAGTGATTAAAAAGACACAGCAACTGAGTGTGTGACACTAAATATTTAGCTAAAACACACCATAATAGATTCAAATACTAATACTAAAATGTGACATAGAATTGGCAAGACCAAACTGGACACAACCATTCAACCTGTCTCCTTTGAATACATCTGAGCTCTGATTTACAAACACCTCACATGCTTTCATTTTCCACTGCTGTCATGATCACCAGTTTCTAATATAGCTTTTCTACCAGCACTACTGGTAGGTTGCTAAGTGGCTCAGGCAGGTCCCCTTTACCCAAAAACCGTCTGAGTCTATGATCTTCAGGCAGAAAGAGCTTTAAATAATTTTCTTAATATTAGCAGTTGGTAGTACACAGTTCAATTGTTTGGTTCTTTCTTAGGTACAATTCTAAAGGCAGATTTGTGTGTTTTTCATATATTTGCAAAGCTCTTTGGGATCATGTAGAGCATTTGCAGGTGACAAATGACTTTGTAGCACTAGTAACACACCTGACTCAGAAGACTAAAAATTTTAAATACTAAACAGATGTTCAGATACAATTGCTAATGCCAATTGATCATTCCCAGAAATCTTTCTGTTCATGGAGGATGTTTCTGGAAATGAAGAATTGTCTGGTGTTTACAAACACAGATTTATCACAAGGATAAAAGGCAATATATTTGCTCCTCAGCTTGAAGTTTTAGTATAAGTCCCTCCAGTCTTTGCTAAACACATATGGCATGTTACAGGCATAGCTCCTTTAAAATATTGCACTTTGAAATGAAATAAACAACACAAAATTAAACACTAAACTAGGAACGAATGAACTAAGACATCCTTCTTTAAGCATCATGAGAGGTTCAGCATAGGATGCTTAATATGACCACTGACTTTGAGAAATCTCCAAGTGTCATAAACAGAATGCTGAAAGCCGTTTTTTCTAAGCAGATTTCTCATGGCTACAATTTCACTGCTCACAGTATAACTAGGTGCTCAAATTCAGCTCCAGCAGCTTACACTGTCAGGAAAATTCATAGGGTTTCTATTACCTTAACAAACTTCTTTGGTGGCTTCTTGAACCAGACTGTCATCTGTTATGGCATTTGAGAGAGATTTGATCAACATAACAGCAACTTCTTTCCAACTGCTAAAGAGCTATATCCCATGAATTCTTGTATTTTTAAAGTTTTATACATTGCACCACAACTGAAGAAAACAAAAAAGGTATAGATTTCTCAGCCAGAGATGCTCCAATTCTAAGATAGATGGAAAGTTAGTAAATAAAACATGGTCTCCCTTTCCTCTCCTCCCCAAAATCTAATATTTGCCCTTTGTACCATCTGTAAACAAATAGTAAGCTGCTAATAGCTCATCAAATCATTTTCGAAACCAAGCAAGTCCAGAACACTCATTGCATTCCGTTTGGAAATCTTTGAGCAGTTCCTCATGCAGGTGGGGTGACAAATCCCTCCCTGAGTGCCCAAGGAGGAAATGGGCATGGGCTGAAGCAGGCACCCAGAAGGCACCGAGGAGAGCCCTTCCGTGCCACGCACAGCAGGGACACAGCTGCCAGGCACACTTCCAGTGCAGCCATGAGCTTGCAATCCTGCAGATTTCAGATTCTGCAGACCTGGACACTTTGCATTAATGGGGATCTGTGGTCCACGTGTCCTCATAAAAATTTTGACCAGTCCTACCTCAGGAACACTGTGTAAATATTTAAGAGCACTGGAGAAGACCAGTCCAGTAAGATTTTGGCTCAAGAGCCTTAGTGATCACCAGGCATTAGGACAGTCTGTTATTCTTCAGCACATGAAAAGATTGATCTGGAAGTCCTTCTCTAGTGCCCCTCTGCAGCACAGTTCCCTTTCTGAAAAGACCTTATAATGAACTGTAAATGAATTAGAAAGAGAACGTGGGTTTATTTGTCTCTATTCTTCAGCATTTTTCCTGCAATAAACAACTATGTTTCAGCATTTTTTTGCTGCAAACATAATTGGGTACAATATAGAGAAACCTTCAAAATTAACCTTAGAAGTTCAGATGTTCAGCCACGGCAAGTAAACCACATAAGCAACAATGCAGAATGGTATGTTCAATTAATAAAGTGTTAAGAGTAATATATAAATATATGTGTCTTTTTAAGGAAAGTTTATCAGGTACATTTTATTTACCAAAACATTTAAAACAAATCTCCCTTAATTCTTTACAGTATCTCTTTCCAGTGTTCTAGCAATGAATTCTGTGAATTACAGTGGATGTGGAAAACAGCTAATGGAGTAATTAATCTAATAGATAAGGGATTAGCCAACCAAGATCCTCCATGTACACGCTGGTGAACATCATGATCCAAGGGACATTTTCTAAACTTGTGAACCAATTGTGCTGCAGTCACAGAAGTGCTATCCAAGCAGTTAAGGATGGGAAAACATCATAATGGAGACCCAGGACCTGAAAAATGAGACAAACTGTAGCAACGCAGAAGACTGCATCCAACCAGTTTCAAGGAAGAGCAAGGAAAACCTCTGAATAAAAAGCAGAGTAACTTTTTGCACAAGGAACAAAGCACATCTGCCAGCTTCTAAACAGCTATTTCCAGAACAGGTAGAGCACATTTCTACAGCAATAGATTTTTGTCACATTAGGAATATTTTTGTGTACTAGATGCAAATAAAAATTGGCAGTTCTAGACAGTGAAAGAGCTGCATTTGTGAGCCCAAACTTACATGGAAAGCTTGTTAACTATACTACTACAGTCATATTTAGTTGTTACATGACACAATCCAAACCAATAATATTTTTAGTCTTTCCTTTTCAATTTAGCACTAATTCAGCATATGTGTGTCATCAAAATATGTATCTCAACTACTTAACTAAAATGGACAGATAAAACCTGAGATCTGAATAACTTATTTGACACACTTTGGTATTGTTTCCATGCTTGTCAGTTTTAGTGTAATTTCCATAACTATAGAGAGAGCAAAGAAACTTTGCAGTACAGAAAATTCTAGTGCTCAGAGAAAAAGCGAAGAAAAAAATTTGTCAGAAAATCCAGCTGCATACTGTGATCTGAGGAAATATAAAAAATATTGAAAGCCATCTACTGATGTAGCCATGGATTGGACAATTCCAGCAAACCACAGAAAAATACCAGGAGGAGGTAGTGGCCACTAACAACCAATATCCTGCATTGTAGCAGGTTCAAAATATATTTAACAGCTCATATTCAATTTCTCAGACCCAAAGTGACATGCCAGAATATGGGATATATGAACACACATGGGAAACACCATCTTCTAACACTTTGTGTCCTGCTGTAGCATCTGCAGCTTGTTATGCTGGAAAGTACTGTGTGCCCTGCTATGGACCATGATGCAAAAAATAAAAATAAGACTTCTTGAAGATCACTATACATTTAAAGACAATAAGGCTTTTTTTCTTTTTCTAATTGAATATATATGTTATTAATACTCCTTGAGCCTGTAAGAAAATACCTTTAAGCACCCACACTTGAAATGGGAGGGAACACAGTGTACTCATATATAATAGCGTAACTATTTTAGAACACTTCATGCAGCAAGAGACAAAGAATGTGAAGTACATCATTACAATAATTCATGGTACCTAGCAGTTTTGTTCTAAGTTCCTATACTATGCTATTATTTTAAGTTTGTTTGAAAGACATACTTCTGTACTTTGAAGTGGTATCTACAAAATATTATACAATGTAATGTGCTGCATTGCAACAGAGGTGTTATCAAGATACCAAAAATGAGCTACACTTTCTTGAACCTAACTTTCACAATGTAATTAACGAAGGCAGCAGACTGGCATATCTAATAAATCACAGCACAGATCTATATGACTGTCATTACAAAAGAAAAAAAAGTAACTGGTAAGGTAAGACCGTGATGAAATGACAATTGACTGCTTGGCAGTTCTTTTCCAGAGAAAGAGAGCTTTCAAAGACAATAAGAAAACAATAAAACAACCCACCTCACTTCAGAGCAAGCGTTGGAATTAAAGTCTATTAGTTATTTCTAGAAGAATGTGAAGAACTAGTTTTTTATGGGGAGGAAAAAACACATTTAGAAGGCTTCCAGACTTCCATTCTTCCCATTAACATTAGTTTTAATCTGATATTAATACATAAACTTATATAAATATCCAACCTTATTTTGATTTAAGGGACCTTGGCATTTACACTTAAAGTGAGCAGTTACCTATTAGACATGAATTTTTTTTCAATGCCATATTGTAAATTGTCAACAATTTTGCATTCTTAATTTACTATTTTGACACTGATTAACATAACAAAAACACCACTATTTTAAAGTTCATATTAAAAGAAATCTTGGCAGTAAGCTGTTAAATACAGTGCATTGATAACAATGCTGACCAAAGTTCCTCTCGGTTTTATTTTTTTTTTTTTTATTATACATTCCCAGGATTTTTTAATTCATTAATATATCTTAATTTTGTATTAATTTTCACAAATTGCTGAGTGCTGTGAAGGAGACTCACTGTGCCACAGAATGAAAAAGTTGCTGTCCAAGGTACTGCACATAAAGACAAGTGTTCCAATTATTCTCTCAAATGTGTTAAAAATGTTTTCAGATTTATTAGCTGTTCTTAGCAAGCAAGCTAGCCTCGTTGAAATTCTTTAAATGATACTGCAGTATCAGTGTTATGCTGTTACTTTCCAGGGCCTCTTTCACTGCATTCCAGTATGATCAGACATTCCAGCACCTGACAATACCCAGTATGTATAATTAAGGACGAACCTGTTCTAGTCTTTGTTACAGACTAATTTTCAGCAGGGTTGAAATACAAAAAAAAGTCCTTGAATTCTACATGGTGCATGAATAAAAGCTACCCTCTAATATAAATCTAGCTCCCATGTACTGTTCTGGCATTCTGCAGAGCAATCACTAAATGTAATTTTATCTGCAGTATTCACCTTACATATCCCAGAAGCACAAAGATTCACACATTCATGCAGTACATAGCAAATAGCATCCTGGGTTTAATTGCTGCTTCAAAAAATAATCATAGAGTATAAGAAAATTAAATACAATTTTTATTTCTTTTGTTACGTTTAATAGGAGAAGCATATTTGTAATTTGCAAGGCTAAAAAAAATGCAACAGCCAAGAACTGCAGTAAACCTCTCAGAGCTAATAGCAATGTGCAATAATGCTTTCCCACACCATCTTCAAGCAAAGGGATTTAATTCACTGCTTAATCAGTCAAATTAACACTTATCCTCATATAGTTAGAAAGGATGTTTCTCAACAAACCCGATTTATTGTTTATTTATTTGCAAAGTGTCTTAAAGCTGAGATGCCTAGAAGAACTACTGTGTTAATTCAATCATGCTGAGAGAGCTGGTTTCACCTAAGAAATTATCTCTGCAATTCACAGCATGGCTGACAGCTATCTGCATAGAAAAGCAGCACAGTAACCATTTAAATCATGCAAAAAACACTCACCCAAGAAGACGTAGCAAAGATGAGGATCCAGCTTCCAGACCCCATGAAGCTGAGGGAGCAATCCAGCAGCTTGCTCAGGCCAGCAGTGTCTCTCCTACACTTGACCTAGACTGCCTTACATAATGAGGAATCAGTGCTGTATCCTGTGTGGAGGAGCAAGCTGAATGTCATCACTGGCAGAAGTAGGGAGAACTGGCAGCAGGCAGGCTGGTAGTTAGCATGGAGATCACGAAGTCTGCTTTCCCTGACTGTTCTGGGAGAAAACACAAGAACAGCTCAGAAATGCTGCTGTCATTCCTCCCCTGGAACAAATGACCGGAAGGAGTGAGGGTGTTCCAAATGTGAGGCAGACAGCAAGCACTGAAGCTGCAGCTGTACCTGCTCCAAGGCAGCAGAGCTCCTGTCACACGGTGTCTGCAGGACTGCTCAGCTGCAGCTGCCAGCAGAGCAGCAGCACGGCAAAGCACCGAGAGACACACTGCTCCTGCACACCTCTGCCTGGCTATTGCTTACTGGGGTGAGTAGAGGGAAAGCATTGGTATAAGATAAAGTCTGGGATTAATTTCCAAAAGGAGTTGTTATTCCCTCCAATAAATCTTACTGCATGCAGGTTAGTTTCTGGAAAGTAACCATTTTTTACCTGTTGTACATGGTGTTACAGGGGTCAAACTGCTTCTATTACAGAGGTTTGGTTTTTTTATCAAACCTCTGTATAACAGAGATGTATTATCTGTTGTGAAGATATTTACAGTAATTTCTGGTGTTTCTTTGCTTTTGTTTTTTTTTTTTTTTTCTTGAGAGAAGCCTTGGTATATTTCATAGTTTATTATTGTTTGGGTCATATCAACACTTCTTTGCAGGGCACAACAAGTATTCAGGCTTAGCCAGCCACTACAACCTACACAACCTTGTTTACAAAAAGCACTTTATATAAATTAAAACTACTACATTTAACTTGTATTCCATAATTTATTTCATTTTAATGCTTCAATAGTAACTAAAGAGCCTTAAATACATATAATACATATACAAATTATTCTTAAACTAATATTTTGATTGATAAAGTTTCTCTTTACAAAAGAAGGCAAAGGTTTCACCAAGATGTTTTGTGGTTATATTTGAGACTGCTTGATTAGACATAATCAAGAGTAATTGCAACTGGACACAAAATCCTGTGGCAACATTTAAAGGCAGGTCAAGAAGAAAAGTTTTAAGTCTCAATGTGGAACATTGACTGGGGTTTACAGAAGTCACGCAGGTGCAGACTCTATTATTATTAGTTATGTCCTTACCAGACTAAACATGACTTGAGCTCTGGTCTCAAAAGGAAAAATCAAGGTGAAAGAGATAAAAATAATACAAATTTTTGTCTTCCAGATCTATTTAATTTATATTTCTCCTTTCGAGATAAACTTACATTGACTTTTCTATCAAATTTGATCAGGTAAAAGAAGTGCTTGGTTTTCACTGGTTTTGAAATATATTTTTTCATTGTCTCTTGTTGAATGCTTTCCTTTTTCCTTTCTTGAGAATTAAAAAAAAACAAAAAGGGAAAAGAGAAAAAAATCAGACGCATTTGATATAAGAGGCAGATCACTAATAAGACCTATAGCTAGCATATCCTGAGTTAAGTAGAATGTGGAAACTAAAAAAAAAAAGCAAGAAAAATATAATTTGCGAATGATTTTTAAAACCAATTATTTCTGTACTTGAAATCAGTAACTGTTTTTCCAATCTTCAGAAAATAACATTGAAAATACCTTGGTGCATTTATTTTTTCACGTATTGGTTTAGACTGCTAATGAGGAGCACCTATTAAAATTTTACATAATTTGTATGTATCAACCTCTACTTTTGGTGTGCTTTAAGTGTTAAATAAGAGTGCTTGTTTTAGAAAAAATCTGTTTGCATACTTGGCCTGGGTTAATCAAGAGTTGAAAACACATGACCTGTGTTAGGCTTTGGAAACATACAAGGACAGTTTAATTAAGGTGCAAAACCAGCAATTCAGTTGGTCACGGCACTCCAAACAGCAAAGCAGACAAAGTACTCACCTAAAGAAAGCTCAGGTGCCTCCACAGCCATGGCACTGGACAGGACAGTCCAACCAGAGACAACCAAATGGTGACTGCATCAGGTAGAAAAATAAAGAAAGTTCATTGGTAAACTACAGGTTACCCAACCCAATCCACAGAAATTGAGTAGAAAATGCTACCTAAATGAACAGAATGCAAATTTGGCTGGCAGCATTGCAAAGGTAATATACAGTTTGTTTGATGTTGGAGTTTAGGCAAGCTTATCTAAGTTTGATACAGCTGATCCCATCTTTGGGCTAAATGATGAATCAGATATTCCTTCAAAGTTTTCCAGTCTTACTTTCTATATTTCCTTCAACTGTGTATCCAGCCAGAGAACAACCTCATCACAGTCTGTTCTCATGAGGATAAGTAAATCCAGTGTAATAATTTGCAAACATTAAGTTTTGTCATTCAACATACACCTGAAAGCCATAGCTTTTGTCTGGAGTTTACTGTTTACTTCTCTCAGGTAGTAGCCAAATTACTCTTCCATTGAGCCACAGTACTTTTCAGTTTACAGTAACTCCTATAAGCATTTTTCCTTGGGTCTAATGTGCTGGCAAGTCAAGACTATCTAAACACAAATTGATACAGAAATTGCTGACATATAGGACTTTCAGCAAAATACTCTTTCTGAGCCAGCTGCACTGGTAAAGTGAATATTAATGTCTAAAACTTGACAGTGGTAAGAAAATAAGTCAAGTTTATATAACACTCAACTAGCAAATTAATTAATCAGATGCCTCAGCAGATAGATGGTCAAAGTAAATAAAGTAAATGCAGTTTGAAAAAAATCCTTTTAAAAACTGCAGTCTTTTGAAAATTACTGCAGAAAAATCTGCTGATTGGAAAAGAAGAATGGACTAGACAACCCCTCATGAGGATGGAGCTGAAAATATGAATGTTTGGGGGCTTAATGTGAGGAACAATCTAAACTCTTGCTACACACATTATGAAGATAACGTTAGTCATTTTTACAGAAGACTGTAAGCCTATGAAACAAATTCTGGAATTGTTCTTTTATGGAAAATATGGCAATAGATGTTTGCAGCGCTTGTCACTAAATTGCCCTTACTTGCTGAGTTTATTTCCACAAGGTCCTTTCTATTCCATGCTGAAATGAAGGAAGCAGTATCTCATAGACCTTACTCCTGCCAACAACCTTGAGTAAACAGGACAATTTTTTTTAGACACCTTGCTCTTAAGATGCCTTGCACATAAATAAATCATTGCTTGAGGTTTGCTCATACTAATATAGATTCCATTTGGGATCTGCTGAAACACTAAAATGCTCTGGTATCAGTGACTGGAGAGACAACTACAATATCTTGTGGTGCAGGGCTTTGGCGTTTTTTCCATCCTTCTCAGTGACCTTTCTTTCTTTTCTCAAAATAATTTATCACTTGTGTTCCTGAACAACTTGCACAAGTGAGTCATGCTGAAATGTGTAAACAATGGCTCAAAGTCTTCAAAAAATAAACTCCTGCATTTAGACCCGATAACACATAGACCTATAAAGGGAGGAGGAGGGGGATTCCTTACAGGACTCCTTTACTCAAGTCTCCCTGAAGACTTTGGCCATTTCTCTGCATGCGCTAATTCTGTAAGCAAAACCTATATATGCATAATACATACCTCCTTTTTGAAACAGGAAGCAAAAACTTTTGATTTCTTTCTTCAAATATTATTTAGCAGCTCAAGACCTCAATTTACTCTGCATATATTTTTTTTATTATTTGACCTGGTCATATCACAATGAAGACCACTGAAGGACTAGTCAAAGAGGAATGTTTTTCCCTTTTAGTTGCCTAAACTTCCTGCTATCTGACTAATGCCAATATTCAGATAGGCAGAAGAACATCTCTAAATACCCTTTTGTCCTTAAATGATATCTTACCGAACTTGCAACTGAATTAAACAGCATTTTAAAAAGCAGTCATATTTCCAAACAAATTGTACCATTTAGATGTTAAGATGTGTCAATGTTTTCAAGCCTCCTTTTCTTTGCATTTGACAATATTTAGTACCCTACTTATTTACAAGAAGGTCCCTGATTTTCCTCCAAATGATGAAGTATTCCAGTCACAAAAGGTGAATTCAAATTCTTGAATTCAGTGGATACTCCTCAGATGGGTATCACTAATTTTGTGCTCACATGCAGTTTCTGATATTTAACAATATACATTATCCTAGAAAATAACCTTCTACGATTAAACTATGAATAGGTCAAGGTCACAGTAATCTGAATATTCATGGACTGTTCTGTCATTTCTCTTTGACATCTCTTCCTCTACAATAAAACTAGCTATGATAGTCTTTTAAATTTCTTTTCAAGATTCTTTGTAAGATTTATAGGGTTGCCTATTATACCTCTGAGAGTGCCTATAAACTGATTTCCCAAGTGACTATTTTTGTACTTATCTAATAAAAAAACCATCTGCTGTTTTGCATATTAATACTAAAAGAGAATGGCAAAAATAGGAGGAAAGAAAAAAGTTGAAAAATGAAAAAGCAGTTAATTAACTATTCAATAAATATGCCTATTTACATTGAATAAATGAATGACTTTTATCAACTGAAAATAATTAGCACTGGCAGGTTTTTCTGTTAGATTTTCTTGTGTCACTGATTCCAGGATGTTGAATTTAGATTTTAATTATTTTTAGCATCTCCCTAAACTAGCTTTTATGAGCCTAAGAGCAAGGAAAGGAGCTACACTTAGTTTTGGAGATTAAGATGTCAGTCATCCATCAGAACATTTCTAGAAACTGTAGTGGTAGTACCTTGAACTCCAAGCCATGAGTTATTGATGCCTAAGAACAGTATCAGGCAAAACACATTTATGGTTCAGCATAATAAATGTACCATTAGCACTAAAAGCAATAAGATGCCTTTTTTTTCTTCTTTTTTTTTCCCCCCAAACCCTTCCTAAATAGCCACCAGCATGCACCATTTGTGATATTGATTTAACAGATGCAGAACTGGCTAACACAAAATCCTGAAGGACCTACTACAGTGAACATGTTCACAAGACTGGTTATCCCCTCTAGCAACACATGAAGATACAATCAGTACTCACTTTTAGCTAAAAGGAATAAATTCATCACTTCAATTTCATTCTGGATCCAAGTACCTTATTTTTGTCTTTCTTTAATTGACATGGGCCCAGACCAGTGAAACGAACTATATTACTTTCATTAAGTTTTAATGTCTTTTCAAGTCTTTGAAATGTCTATATTTTTGGGAAGAAAAGAAAAATAATTCAGATATAGTTCTTTATAGAAAAGTGATACTTCTTGTATTTTGCTTTACCACAAATTTTAGAAATATGCTTAATAACTGTAGGGTAACAAAAGGGTGGGTGACCTGTTAAATGTTTTCAATAGATCTCTTTGGTGCCCACCAAAGAAACTGTTCCAGCACCTGTATTCTTGTTCCTCTTATTTCCATCATTTGGATGCTTCCAGGAAGTAGTACAGATTCCCTTTTGGTTTCTTGCTTTTCTTCCCAAGATGTTCCTAGTCACTTGGGCATAGTTTACAATATAAGAGCTCACAATTACGTATCTAAGAAGCCTGTGTCTCAGGTGATTTTCTAGTTAGTCTCTAGTGTCTGTAGGTATTTTCCACAGAGGACTTATTGAGCAGTAATCAAAGCTCTTCAGGTTATGTATTCCACATCCAAATTTTCAACTTCCACACTACACGCTCTCACAGGCAAAAGACTGTTCAGTCTTCAAACTAGGTAGAGTTAAATATGGATGATGCTCAGGCATCTAGGTCAGGGTATGCTTTTGTCTTCATTTCTCCTTCACCAATTCAAAGATAAAGCTTAGTAAGAACAAGACAAGTCTTTTAGGATAATACCTTTGTACTAAACACATCAGCCTTCATTCAGTGCTGAATGACACAGTGGTCCAACGCACCAGATGTCCCAAACCGCTGTGTGTTGAGGGTAGTCCCTTGTGGAGCAGGAGGCTGTCAGTGATATTCTGCAAACCCCAGGTTCTGAGGTTTCAGTCCTTTGCTGATTGATAACCAGTGTTTTATTGTTTACAAAGCAAGATACGTCCTTGCCAACACCTTAGGTTTGCATACACATTTCACACTTAAGTGATCCTTTGTCTAATGCTGAGCTTAGCAGCACTGCACAAAAGTGTTAAAAAAGATACGAATACTATCTCATCTAAAGAAAATTCAGTAACTTCTGAATGCCTTGTTTTAAAATATCTGTTTTATCTGTCAGAATAAGTAATATTTTGGCTACCCTTAATTGATTTTTCATTTAAGTAAACTCTGAAATAAAAACAATTAACACAATAACTGCATAATCAAGAATAGTATTTTGAAGTTTGCAGGACAAAGAGACATGCAAGTCTGTTATATTTGCTTATCCTGCTCATCTTTTTGATGTAGCTGTCTATTTTTCATTCCCTTATGGGATAAAATAAACTAAATGTCCTTGTAAGCCACAATGGCTTGATTTCAGGCAGAGTAAATCAAACAAACAAACAAAACCAGCCATAAACAGACAAAAGCAATGCCTAAAATGCCTCATCATCAAATGATATTAGCTCTTTATGCTAATCTCTTTCAAACCGATTCCACACTCTAAAGCAATGATATCGGAGAGAAGTCTACTGAAATTCTCCCTTTCTCAATCATTCCTAGTGGGTAATTCTTCAAAATTCATCTGTATATACTCAAATCACTAAGTCCTTAGAGGTCAATAGGGAAAATACTTTTCTGTTCCTATTTTTAACAGGTCACCTCAGGTGAATTCAGCAATTTCTATTGTTTAAGGTACTTCAATGAAGAAAAATTCTTTCCTTGATCATATTTACTTTAACAGTTTTTAACTTTTATTGGAAGCTGTGGCAATGTGACCTTGAGAAAGATGTTTCTACTCTTCCTTCTTCAATTGCTTACAGTGCAGTATTGGGATGCCTATCACAGTCCTGACAGAGACTACCTTCCTCCTAGAACCACTATCTCAATTTATGTCAGCTTTGAATCATTGCCTTGCAAAATTCAGATTTTGGTCTCCTTGTGTCCAAAGGTGGACTTGCAAAGGAGATCAAGCAATGCAAATCTCTCCATTCTTTTGCCTGAGAACAACTGGCTGAAGCCTTCTGAAAGCTCCAGGTCTAAACAGAGTCCTCTGGGAAGGAGATTGAGCTCTCTCCCACAACACGTCAGAATTTCTGTGGAACTCCAGTAGAATCATAGAATAATTGAGGCTGGAAAAGACCTCTATCATGACATCCAACCATTAACCCAGCACCACTGTGTTCACCACTAAACCATGTCCCCAGGTGCCGTTAGAATAGAAACTAGAACAGAAACATTTATAGGACATTCTGCCCATAACTGCAGCTCTCAAACCTTCCTCCAGGATTTCTGTTTTGATTCACCAGCTTCCTTGAAACACTGAGTTTTCCACTGAACTTTCATTACCTCCTCCTTTAAGACTGAGAGAACAGGATGAGTAATTTTTATTTTTCCTTTTTTAACATAGCACTTCTGTGAGGATGCTTGAGCTTCAGCAGGGTTACCCTGATTTTGGTTGTGAGGCCATATTGATATTTTATTTCTGCAACCTGTGCCCCCTCTCTTTGTTACTCTGAGTCTGCTGGAATAGCCATGTCAGTCTAGAATTGGAGAAGTATGATAAAATCTGCCATTGCCAAGAGCTGTACTTAAGCATTTTCAACACCAATATAGAAAGGAATGCTAATCCATGTTAAGTTTACTTAATTGCAGCCACATTCAGATAATGTAGTAATTTTAGGCAAAAAAACCCGGAAAATATAAGCAACATTACTTCATAGAACTTCAGGCCTCATGGGCTAGAATGTCTAGTCTCAGCTTCCTTCCACTGCATTTAGCTCAGTTACCTTTCTAATGAAACAATAAGTTATTTATTTTGACAAGAATCAGAAGGAAATTGAATAATTGGGTGACAAAGGTCATAGAATGAAGACAAAAAGTCACAGCAAGTGCCTCTGTGGTGATTGCTAGATGAAATGTATCAAGAAGTCCTGTGCTGCAGAAGAAAGGTTTTCAAGGGCTTTCCCCTTCCTTGCTTGCTGATATGAACTGTAGCCCTAAGTTCAACAAGCACTTTAAAGGTGAGTTCATGAAAAATATACAGCTGGCTCATTAGTCCTTCAGACCATAGGTATATTCTAGTAACTAATCCCCAGTGCTAATTTAAACTTCCTCAAAGCAATTGAGAGAAAAAAAAAAATAAACAGACTGTAGACTAAATTATGCATCTTGGAGAAGTTGTTCCATGACCTCTAAATGACATAATTTGATTATAATAATAATCTTAAAGCAGAACTGTCCCTATTAATAATAGGAAAAAAATTCTTTAAAGATGAAGGGAAAAGAGGAATTGCTAAGTTAACGAATTGTACGATGGAAGTGAAGAATTTAAATTTGATTTGCTCTGAATCTAAATTAAAGGCCCAGACCAGTTCTATGCCCACTGCCTTTTGTATCAGCTGTTCCAACACTTATTTAAAATAAACTCCATTTTACAAGGTGAACTCATCAACTGCTGGTTTTTAGAAAATACTACTCCATTGTCAGACGCACTGGGGAGTTCCCAGTGCCATAGCTTCTCCACCCATAGTAATATGTCCTTAATTTTCTTTTCATCAAGTTCATAAGCTGAATTATTTAAGCTTGGTTTAAATCTCATTGCCAGTCCCTCAAGACACTTTTTTTGCATCTTCCACAATCTGTTAATAGACCTTTAAATGCCTTCTTAAACAAAAGGCAGAATATTTTAAAGAAAACTCACCAGTGCCACATGTTCCAGCTCGTACCATGCTCATGTCCCTGCTTCTACTTGCTGCTCCTCATTCCCATCATCACAATAGCACATTGGCCTTCTTGCCCAGGCCAGACACTTTGAGGTGGTTTTTGCTTTTACATCTTTTATTCTTGCTTCATCTGAAAATGAGTGTTCTTAGCCTACATTTTGAAGTCCCAGTTCTTGTACCTTGCATTTGACTACCTTCAAATTTGGTGTTTTCAACTCCAATATTTAAACCAGACTATGCAGCTTGCCTTGAAATACCAACCTTATTAACTTTGTTCCTTCTTCCATGTCATCTGCAAACTTTACTATCAAAAACATTACAACATAGTGTGCATAACTGACAAAAATATTAATTACACCAAATAAAGAATCTATTTATAGAGGGCCCTTCCTAGAAATAATACCACTCAGATACATCTCCTCATTGGTAATATGTTTTTAAATCTATCAGCCCAGCCTGTAGCCCACCTAATTAATCACTTGCATCCAAAGTAAATGTTTAAAGTGTATGAGATTTAGTAACATAAAAAAAGAAACTATGCTTCTACACTTGCCTTTTTAAAGAGATTTATGATTTTTTCAAAAAAGAGAGTAATTTGACAAGATTCATCTTTGTGTTCATTACCATAATTAGAACTTTAGCCTTTATTTTGTGGTTGCTCAAATCCAAATATCTTCAGTATTTTACTTGGAACTGACATTCATGTAACTAATCAATAGTTCTTCAAAATGTCATTTCTAGTGTTTATAAATTTGGAGTTAGATTGGAAGTCCTCCAGTATTCCTAATGTCATATTTTCAGAAACTTGCTATTAGTTGTGCTAACAATAAGGGAATATTACTGTTGTTCATTAAGTCTTCACTGATTCATCTCATTTATTTCAACTTTTGACACACACTAATAAAATGGAGTCCATGCCTGGTATGTCAACAGACAGCATTCAGAATATTAAAAATAATGTATTGCTTCACTCCTTTTCTTCTCATCTATCCTAATGATGTTTTACTTATCTTTCTTCTGCTATTTCAGTAAGGTGCAATCTACCCCTAACAGTCCATAAGCACTACTGTTAGTGCCATGAAAACTGAATGTGTATTCTCATGTTTACCTTTGGACCACACTGAATATTCTCACAAAATATTTTGTGGCTCTCAAACCAGTTTTGACTATAACTTGAGCACATATCTCTACTGATAAACTTCTTCACATCCTTGCCTGTGCTCACTGCATGCCACCCCATCAGGAATGATATAACTGGCTTCAGTGAAATGTGGTGGCTCCTTAAGATGGGAATGGTAGGAAAATATTTCCTGTAATTTTAACTGAGATTTGAAGCAGGAAACAAGTACCAGCAGCAGGCCTGTGCAAGTCATCATGTGGCTAAAGTGTGACTCTTGATAATTCAGAATTAAATGATTCTCTACTCTCCTGTTTATACTTGTGCTGCTATTTTGTTAATGCTTTAAATTTTTAAATTTTCGTTAAAAATATTTTTCTGTACAGAAGAGTTATTTTCCGATCTAAGAAAAAAAATATGCAAAGGCATTGTTTTGGATGCATTACAAGCACATGGTAATTAAATGTTTTGGACATTGCCAACATAAGCAATAAATGGTGAAATTTGGCAATGAAACTGAATTATAAATGTAGTGGGTTTTGGTGCACTCCAGCAGGTGCAAAAGAGCAGCAAGCTGATTTCCCCAAGTCCAACACACAACCAGGGTGCGCCATAAAAGCCACACTGAAGCTACTCAGAACAGTATAAAAGATGTTCTTACATAGATGGCATCACACTACAAAGCATAGCTCCTCTAATGATTTAAAATGCTTCAGTAATGTTTACCTTAATTCAAGTGCTGATCTGGTGTGCTTTGCGTGCTTCATACTCAACCAGGGCCTGAAGACTTAGAGTCACCAGTTCCCTTGGCCAGGAGTAGCCTTAGAATGTATTAAGCTTATGGAACATTTCCAATATTCCTTCAGCATGCTCCCAAGAATAGCTTTCTCCTATTTCCAAATATCCTTGCAGTCTATCTGATATAAATATATAATTATTAGAGAAAGAGGATTCACACAATCTGTGGATGAATGGCAAATAACAGACAACTTAATGCAAGCTTTTGTGGGGATGAGAATTCAACATTAATATAGACTGCAACTTCTTGCTTGCAGAGACAAGGAG
The DNA here is from genome assembly GCA_013399945.1 of Ploceus nigricollis. Classification (NCBI taxonomy): domain Eukaryota; kingdom Metazoa; phylum Chordata; class Aves; order Passeriformes; family Ploceidae; genus Ploceus; species Ploceus nigricollis. The sequence continues at coordinate 1,350,433 of VXBC01004838.1, read as the reverse complement.
CTCTGCATGGCTATTGTGTGCCAAGTACTATTGATCTTAATTTTTTATTGAACAGAAACTAGAGGAAGTCAAAGTAATTAGAGACATAAAATTTGACATTCTCCCAAAGGACCTTAAAGCTTATAATAATCACTAGAAAAATAATTACCAAAGTTGTTTTAGATAATTTTCTACCGAAATCCTGCAAGCAAAGTGCTGAACAAATTATTAAATTTTTGAAAGAAAACAAAATAATAATCTTTAGAAGGATGATAACACCTTTAGTCTAAAATATTATCAGGTCAGTAGGAATACCAGTAGCAAAAAAATATATTCCTCCAAATAAATCTTAATTTTGAGAACCAGAATAAGTAGCTGAATAAAATGCAATATGTCATATAGTAAAAAATGTCAACTTTTAGGCCTTAAAATTGTACTAATTTTGGTAAATTAAAATTCCTGAGTTTATTATTTAAAGATTGCTTTTTTTTTGGTGGAATTGTATTTTTTCAATTTCTTTTATAATAATAAATAATTCAAATTTTGTAGGGGTTTGTCTCACTTTTCATCTGTCTTGAAGGTTTTGCTACCGAAGTATTTACTGCTTCCTGAGGTATTCCCAGTGTGCACCTCTGGGAAGCTGCCTACTGTTACTGCTACATTTACCTTTCTGGATTGCATTTGCAGGCTGAAGTCTGAAACCATTACAAGCATAATCTTTTACATTGTTTCTTTTCTACAATTTTTCAGAAAAGAGCACAACGATTTTCAGTAAGTGACGGGAGTATGTTTTCCTGCTTACATTACCAATTCTTTCAACCAGTATAGCTGGGAACCTACTATTCTTGGGAGGAGACATTCCAAATTATTTGGTTTAACAGGTTAAACCAAACAGGATTTGGGTTAAACAGGATTTATTTTATTTATTAACAGGGTTATTTTATTATCAAATAATAAGCTTTTGCAAAACCTTTTATTTTCATATGACAGGTACACACATGAAGATAGGTATTTCTCTGCTACTCTACACTTACATGTTGCAGTCCATAGTTACAAAGTCTGATTTCCCTGCAGACGCTGTAGTATAGGAACTATAGGAAGTATTTCTACTTCTATGGCCTCGCCTCTTGGTGTTTCTTTGCCTGTACCCAAATGATTGGGAGATAAAATCCTGTCTAAGCCAAATCCAGATAACACAGAATAGGAAATATGCTGCCAGTGGGAACTCTTTTCATCATGAGATATAAGGATTGATCAGAAACACAGATTTTTTTTTTTTTATAGCTGCTATAAAGGCATATGTGTGAGCTTATGTTCAGGAAGGTCTCTAGAGGAAAGCACATACGTATGCTATGTTTACCATAAGAACCTCTTCATCTTTCAAATATGTCTGGCATCTACATTTCTGTTTTCAAAAAGATTGGCACATTATATATTCCAGTAACTTGAAAAGCAAAGCAAAGCAAATTTCAGAAGATCTTAGCCTGTTACTGAAAAATCTCAATCAGCAAATATGAAGTAGCTGGGTTGATGGATGACCATGCCTGAAGTTGTTTTCCCCAACCATTTTGATGTAAAAATAAGTTGGAATTAAAAAAAAAAAATACTTGTGTGTTGGAACAAAGCCTAGGCCTAATTTTACAAATTGCCACCCTTTAGAGAACTCAAAACTCTTTTTCCAGCACTCTGGAATGTTGATTCCAGCACTCTGGAATGTTGATTACCATTCAGTACTCTGTCTAAATGGTTACAACTAAAGTAAGATTCATTCCCCTCACTTACAATTTATGTTGCTCAGATGGTATCCAGAATGCTTAATTTTAGAACTGACTACACAGAGAAGACCTTCAAACATGGAGAATACTTTCAATTATCTATGTTTTGATAATGACATTGAAGTTGTCTTGAGTATTCATTATCTAAGTTAGTTTTGCTTAAATTTGCTGAAGAGTGTCTGAAATATCAATTGTAAACCTCTTATTTGCTTCTGTGGCCTACTCTAATGTACTTTCTGAGTTCAATCAGTTTTTTTCTTCAGTTGATCATCCCCCATTAGACATATTTTGAAAGAAGCTACACTTGGATGAGCTTGATATTCCTCCTGGCCTATTCCTTAAAACAGATGTAAATTTGTCAAGATCGCCTTGGACTGCACTTATTGCAAAGTATATGTTGATACTGGTGGTGCTTTCAGAGTCTTTATAATAGATTATTGATACATAGATTTGAATATGCTGATAAAAGGGTCTGAAAGTAACAGAAAGGGCTGTAATGTCAACGAGGAGTATCTGGTGTCTTGAAGTGAAAAGTTACATTTTAGCGAGCTGAGTGGCTGTCTGTTAATTCTTCTGAGCTGAGCTTACCCAATTTCTTCTGAACCTGGCACCTATATGTCTTCCATTTGAGATTTTAATGAGAGGATGATGACTAGACAGTTTTGATTTAACAGAAGGGGAAATATTTAGAACCGCATACATGGAGTACCTGTTTTGCTAAAAATATTATCTCAAGATCTCTAAGTTCCTACACACCAATCAGGAAGAAGCTGAGCAGCTCTTAACACCTACCAGCCCTCCTAGGAGACAGCTGCCTTTCTTGCAGCCAGCACTTCCATAGTCCTGACACGCTCCAGGCACTGACTCACAGGTCAGCTTCCGTGGGATCTTCCAGCTCACTTGTTGTGACCTGGTTCCTCAACTGCCCTCCAGTGAGGAGCCCGCAGAGTGATGGCTTCCAATCATATTTTCTTTTTTCTCATTATAATCTGCTGTCCTATTAAAGCAACTGACTCGTTCATAGAGCAATCTAAGAAGTAAAACATACACTACCCAAAAACGGTTGCAGAGGTGTTTTATTTGTCATGATTTGATCACACTTCCTTTCTATCTGCATTTTTTTCAGAATATTTTTATATCTTTTTTCTTTCTCTACATGCTCCAGGTCATTCACCTCCTATTGCCTATTTTTCCTTCCATTTTATAATTTATTGTTAGTTACAAATTCTCCCCCATTCACCCAAATCTTAACATTTAACACTTCTTTACTATTTATGAAGCTTTCAAAAAAATGGGGACTGTGCTTGAGATTCTGGAATGAAAGGGATTTGAACAAGTATAGCCATGGACATAAAAACCCAAATGTGTCATGTACTAATTCTAACCTGAGAAGAAATCATACAAATAAAATCATACACATTCTATTTATAAAATGCAGGGTAGTGTATTTTTTTTTCTTCAAGAGAGTGCCACATTTGCCTAACCTATTAATTCCATACTCTCCCTACTCCCCCAAGGAAAACCACAAAATTTTCTGCCTTATGGAAAAGGGGGCACAGACTTGTCAGAGATCCTTCCAAGTAATATTATGCCTCTCATGCTATTCACTATGCATCAGTTCTGGCTTGTCTTCCCATCCAGAAACTCATTCTTTCTCCTTCCAAGGAGATTAATGTGAAATTTGATAGCTCTCAAAAGTGGTTTGAAATGTTAAACAAGAAATAAGAGCAGTTGGGACCAATTGTTCTGAACAGTGAAACCTGTCACACTGCATATAGCCAGGCATGCTTTGACAGTCCTTTCACTCTGAACTGGGTAATAGGAAAGCCAGTAAAGAAATATTGTGTAACCTGCCTTGAAGCCCATATTCTCTGAGTATAAGAGAATTTGAACAAAACACAATGAAAACTGTGTTTGTTGTGTAGGAAAAGAATGTGTTGGTTCTGCTTATCTTCTAAAGTAAGCTCCTCCAGGCAGGGACTGTATCTTTGTGCTTTATACAATACCAAGTGTGCTGTAAGCACTTAACAATTAATAATGAATTGTAAGTAAACGCAAAACTTGTGAGAGGTGCCAGACTGCCATCTCTGGAGAACTGGCCTGTCTATTTATGTAGAGAACAGGCAGCACAGCACTGCAGGCTTGTCTATGCTGCTCCAAAAACTTACTAATTCATTTCACATAGGCTGTTGAACAACCATCAGATGGTAACTGCTCACAATCACTGAAGTCCTAAAGAGATTTAATCTTTCATGTTCTAAAGCTACAACAGGGGGTGTATCTCATTTTCAATCAGCAGAATGAAGTAGTATCCTCTATTTTTAATTGGAATTAACACTAATTAAGGAAAGAAAAGGTTCTTAAGATACACCAAGAAATATTAAAAATAGTATTAGAGGAAATGTTATTTACCAGAACTCTGTTTAAGTGCCATAGTAAGTGAATTAAAAGTAACTTGTTTGCATTTTAGCCCTATAATTTTTAGTTCATTTAACATGTCTTGCATTTTCTGAAATTACGAGGGATCTAGGCATAGTATAACTGACAGTACGTAGAATGCTTAGGTAATATCTAATCATCTTTGAATTTCCCCTTTAAAATACCCCTGTAATAAAATGAAAAGTACGAAAACCTTTTAAAAGCAAACCTGAACAAAGTGGAATGCTTCATTCAGTGCTGTACTTACCACTAATTCTTTGGATGGCAAAGTCAGGAGACAAAAGGAACTTCAGTTCTATGCTGAAGTAAAAAAAAAAAACAAACCTGAAATTTTTTCCTTATGTCTACATCTTCCATCTTCCAGAGAACAACAGGTTCACCTTCACATCAGTTGCTCTGTAATTAATAAAGCAGCAGCAAATCAGGCTTATCTCTACTACAGCCACCAAAATCAATCCACTGTCTTTCTCATTAAACAAATAATGGAAAAAATGGGAGTAGTAGGGTAGCATTCTGTAGAGGTGCCCACCTGTTTTTGCACTGAGGCAGGTAAATAATATCAATCTGACCAAAATGAGCTCCTGTGGACTTGCTCCCACGTGTCTGTGTACTCTGAGTGTGATGGGTTCAGGCACAGATTCACACAAACGCACTTAAGTCTAACTATGTCACCAAATGTTTATGGCACTTGGCTTTTCAGATGTTGTTATTGTCCCTCCCCATAGCTGAACCTACTGGAACCAGCCTGTTTTTATAACACACAAGTCTCAGGCTCTCTGAACCTGATGACTCCCTCCCCACGTGGCAGGTATAAATGTACATCTCTCCAGCTAATTTACTATGTAGGCTTTTAATTACCAATAAAACACGGATCAAAGTAATGTCTGTCTGCTTTGTTTACAGGCAAATAACTTCACACTTTGTTCAATTATCCACTGTAGGAGCCACCAGCCTGCAGCTTTTTGCTACCATTCCTGGCTATTCCTTAAGTCACCATGCACTAGCATTGCTTTGCATGGCACATGTAATCAGCCTTTCAACTTTGCTCTAAAAAAATCAGCAAAACACAACTAATAAGCACATGTCTACCACTCACCTCGAAACAATAAATTCACAGGTACTATTCAGGGTCTTTTTTTGCTCCTATTTACTCCCCAGCATATTGTGACCATGAATACTACTGCTTTTTTTTTTTTTCTTTTTAATTATTGAAGTTCATTATTCAGTTAGTTTACATTCTGGACTTGGAACAAACCCCACAAAAGCCGAAGAGTCACTATCAGTATCTGTTCCTACCTATGTAAGAAATACCACTAGCAGGTTTGTTACTATTTACTACAGTAACACAGACACTTCCCTGAGTCTGTGTAGTGAAGAAGACATTTTAGCCATTTCATACCTCTGGACTTTGTAGTGGTAATTTATTCCAAAAGCCGTTAAGGAAGCAGAAATTTGTTGAATTTCTCAATATTCTTTTAAAGGCATTAACAATATCAGTGGATTTCTGAGAGCACTAAAGGTTGCTGTTCTTACACCTGCAAACTGCTGCAGAGATGCTGGCAGCCTGCTTCCAAAATCTAAGCCCCTGCTCAGCAAGCATACTGCAGAATCAATCCAGTCTCCCCATTTTAGCTCCCAAAATGTTGGTACGGTTACTGAGCCTGGAATACAAATGAGTCATTTCTTCCATTTTATTAGCATTTGTGAAGAGACAGGTGAGATCTAATTTTAAAGTGTTCAGTCCAATTTTTTGCCATACTCATGAATCTTGGCAGAGAGCCCAAAGATGAAGAAGGATCATTCTATTCCTTTGTAGGGGAGTCCTGCTCTGATTAACTCCTTTAAAGCTAAAAAAATTTTTTTTTTCTATTACTGAGGCATGTATAATTACATGACGTATGTATGAATTAGGTTAATCAATTATTTTCAAATGCATGGCCTACATATTCATATCAGAAAAAATGGTTATTCAAGAAGCAAATTAATGTATATTCTTTATCAAACAGTATATTGCTGCTAGAAGCTGTGTTTCTGAGACTTAATGACTGATAAGGGTTTTGAGGCAGGGAGAATTTCTCAAGGTTGTTCACAAATGTGAAATAACGATATCACGATGACTTAAAAAAACACCATCTGGGAATCCTTCCATTCAGTTTAGGTAGAGTTTGCTTCCTGATGGCATGACTCAGTTTGATAAATTGAGGCAGCCAAAAGTGATAAAAAGCCATTAGAGGTGGGGTGGCAGGATGCTGGAATGAAAATACCCTACCTCATGGGAGATTGTATCTTAATATTATTATTATTATATGTCCTGTCAGACATTAAGAAGTGATTAAAAAGATAAAAATCTCTAATTTTGACTATGAATACCTGAAGAAAAATTAGTGTAGAAATTGAAAAAAATCAACTGTATGGTAATAAACACGTACACAGCCTATTTTGTAAAAAAAGTCATGGAGCCACTTGCTTCATATAAAGATCTCTAGAACTGAAAGATTTATCTTTAATTGAATAAAGACTCCTTAAAAAAATCTCTTCTGATCCTTGGAAAACATGGCTATGGCAAAGGCAGTATGCATAAAGCACTTTCAAGTTATGCAAATCCTCAAGAGGAAATGATATTAATCCCCAGATTCTATGCATTCTTCACTAATCATTTATTATGCATACTCAAAATACAGAAAGCAACCCAACCAAACAATTTTTAATTTTTTTTATGAGTCTAAGAATTCACAGATCTTCACAGAATAAATAACACAGGGACAAACAAACAAAAAGGTGAAAGTCAAGTTTAAAGCGGAAGTAAATTCACTGAGTGGATGTCATCTTATTCCTTACCCCACATTTTATACAATTCCCACACACCGAAGTTATTGTATCCCTTGTCTAAGATAGTTGCCAAACCACATACTACTGCTTTCCTCCTGCCTCACCAGGTCACTGCCTCTGCCTCAACACACCCACCCTGATGCCATCTCTGCACCTCTGCCAAGGCACATTTTCATGTCAGACAAAAATATATTTGAATATACTACAACAGAGTAACAGATGGAATTCTTCCACACAGAACTGCAGCACAGCCCTCTTCTGAAATGGAAGTAGCCTGTGCTGACTTAGTCTACCTCAACACCCCTTAACTTTCACTGGTAGAAGACAGTGTTTTTGGAAGCTGGAATAACCAGAATGAGCGCATCTCACCAGGTGGCACTATGTATCAATTATGGACTACATTGAAGCCATACTTAGGTCTAATTATTTGTGGCACCATTGGGTAGGGAGAGGTATCCCCCAGGAAATGTTACAAAGGATTCAGGTCAAAAAATCATCAATCAGAAGTGAAGTTGATCACCTACACAACTTTTACTTCTCTTGCAGGCAAATGAAATGACTGGCTGGTAAATCAGTAGCTACACAGGGAACAGCCTACTTTGGACGTGACAAGAAAAAGGATGATTGTGAATAAAATATTGAAAGAACAAGAAAGTAGTTTTCTGTTGGTCAAAACTTTGAAGAAAGTAATGCCTGAACTGCAAATTCAATGATTGAAAGACAAAATTAAGAAATTTTGCATCACACTTTTGAGGCTATAAAACTACCAGCAGCAGAGGCATGGAAAATAAAGCTAGGTAATTTAAAGGCTGGTCCTGAGTATATTTTAATTATTATGATTAAACTTAGAGAAGAACATAAGACTTGCTATGAGGTGACACATCCAAACTACTGAGACAGCTTAGAGCAATACATTACCAGACAACAGTGTTTTCTAAAAAATCTTAGCAGAACAAAAAATTATAAATAAACTGAAACTTGAAACATTAGGTGTACACAGACAATTTTCCATTAGTCATAAAGAATGAAAGTTCTAATACAATGGTGTTGAGTTTCTGAGTTTCCATACTGGCTTCTTGCATTTTTACTTGTGTGTTTTTGAGGTGGTTTTTTTCCTGGGATTTGGGGTTGGGTTTTTTGTTTGTTTCTTTTGTTTCTTTGTTGTTGGGGTGTTTTTTTAATAAGCATTATTTCATAACCTAGAAACTATGGTAGAGACAAATGAATCAGAAAAATGTAAGACACCATAGTACTTGAAGTAGTATGAACTGAATGGAAAAATTATCTAGGTTAAGGATAAACTTCTTCTGTTCTTGCTGAGTTTTTAGTTCCCCAATCCAGTCTGCTGTAGGGAAGTATAAATGGCTGTTCCAGCTGGGGGGAAAGGACTCCTTCTTTCACATACATTGCCACCTTATGGCAGTTAAATATGTTTGTGAAACTATGGTCTAATTTAGACCTTCTACTTGACAATTAGTAAGGATAAGCAAATTCAGAGATGTCAGCTGTCAGAAGTGCTACTGAAACAAAAATCACAGTAAGGCACCAGCACCAGAGCTTACTCACCAGACATGTCTAGAATTCTAAATAGGGACAGAGAAGGCCACAAAGATATAAATATACCTACTCGAATGAAATTTTGATTTTATGATAACTAGATTTATAAACATTATGGCTCTCAGTATTACTTTTACTATATTCACACTGAATCAGAAGAGTCAAGACTGATGCATTGTATTTTAGGGAAGGAAACTGGAATGCTGGAAAATAATTTGATGTAAGTCTACAAAATAAGAAAATTATTTTGCATTAATAATATGTAAAGAATTACTTTTTTTTCCTAAATCATTCAAGATCAGGAAAATTCACTTATTGGTAAGATTTGACCCTAACTTCCCAGTGCCCATTCACTACCCAGCAGCGGTGTTAATATATCTTTTACATAAACTCTGAACATTGAAAGCACCTAACAGCACCGTAACAAATTCTTTTCATAAACACTTTGACATTGCTTTCCTGCAATGCCTTTCACAGCTGAGTTTTGAAGGACCTGCCAAATTGTCATTATATCCTAGCAAATTTCTGAGCCACTTGGAGTATTCTTCAGCTATATTGGAACATAAATGTGCCCATGTTTTTAAAATTTCTTTCAAAGTCCCAAACAATTGCAGTTTCTAAAAGTATCAGGACAGCACTGATAAAACCAATGAGCTTAAGCAAGTCCTCTGCTACAACTAAGATTAGGAAAAGGCAGTGATATGGAATGCTAATTGAAATACACTGACTATCTGTGATTGTAACCATTCCTCATAACATGTCAGTATAACTGACAGCAATAGATCAAGATGGTTTCAGACAAATCTTCAGTAATCCCTCAATACATAAACTGAGCAGAAACTCTTAACCATGCATGTTTTATAAATACAATGAAAGCTGTGCAATTGTTCAATACCTCTTATGCTACAGAATCCTCTTTGATATCAAGATCATATTTTCAGTGGAGTCATGATTTGCTGACATATTTTTTTTTAATACTAAATTAGACCAGTTAAGCTAGTTCAGTCTTTGACAGTCTGCAACAGAAGTTACTGCCCTGTTTCATTTTGTTCCTTTCCTTTGTCTTTATCCCTACTCTTCCCAGCTCCTTGTCAGCTTTCTGAACTGAGTTGCTTCTCCTCCGTTCCATACCTTTACTTATTTCCCTCATCTCACAGCATGGTAAACAGAGCAGAAAAATGGGATGGAGAAACCCTGCCTCATCTACAAGAGAGATTGCTGGTTATGCACTCAAAGCTCTCACCACAGTGTGCAGGGTAGAGAAGGGACTTGTTGGCTGTAGTGCTTTTGCAGACTTACTGAAGCATTAAGGTGCTGAGTAGTTGTTTGTGACCTGCTGAAAGAACTTTCTTCCTGCTTGGTAACTACCATGACTTATCCAGTGCATGTGCAATCAACAGCCTGGAAAGAATCAGAAAGCAATTGATTGGTCAGTCTCGCACCCTGGGAATCAGATAAACCTTGGATTAGCTTGGTAATACCTCTGGTGGCTTTTTGGCACTAATGGTTTTTCTTTCACTGTCAGAATGGCCAGCAGCCAGTAATATTCAAGGAAGGTTTTTCAGACCAGCATTCCAGTTGTGCTCAGAAAGACTAGAAATTTAGTAGAAGTTTATATTGCATTCTGCCAGATTACTTATAAATTAGAAAGATATCAGAAAAGCCCTAAAGCACCATGAGAAAATTTTTAAAGAGTTAGGGAAGTTCATAGCTGAAATTGTCCTAACATTTAACTAGAGACTTGAAACTGTTAAGAAAATGCAGTCACAACTCAAGAAACTCTCACAGTTATGAACAAATCAGATACTTTACAAAAGTCCTTACTACTTTCATCAGATGGGACGCTTCTTAAAGAGACAGAACCAAGTTCTCCATATGAAAAATATAAGTAAAAGGAGGAAGTAAGTTGTTTATCAGTCTCTGAATATCAAATTTATCTGCCTCTACTTGCAGTTAAATGGGACATTTTAAGGTGGTATTTTTGCCATGTTTCAACATTATTTAAAATCACTTCTGAATGTCCTTTATCTCCACAAGGGAGATCTGAGTACTGTGTATCTATTTTTTAAAGAATTCATACACAAAGTTGTAATTTTATGGGGAATAATATTACCTATAAAATCTAAAAGACCTTGTATCTAATTTTTGTTTTTAAACAAAACACCAATTATCTTCTCTCTTCACTCTTTAACATTTATTCTCATTGCTGCTGAAGTCTATTTGCTAATGGGGTTACCTACCATCATTTGCTGGTGCTGTCACACGTGAAAAAACTGCTGCAGCTGATCCAGTTACTCTTCAGCTCCACCTTTTGGATCATCTGCAACAATAAATTGATTTGTGGTCTTCCTGCTTCAAAGGCAACTCTTCTGTCTTCCAGACTGGGAATAAAGTAGGAAGGAAAAAGAAAGGAGACACAATTATACTCTACTAGAGCTGCCTTAAAGTCAGAAAGAACCTATGTGTAGAGGAACAGGTATAGGCTCTTACCTACCTACTTAGATTCTCTTCCTTTAGACTTCCACAAATTTACTTCCGTAAAACCAGAGGCAAAAGAGATTGTAGACTAAATGCAGCTCTGAAGAACTAATTTTTAATTCTATGTCCTATGTATGAAGAAATACTGAGGAAACACTGAGGAAACATTTCAAATGCAGTTCCTTTGACTTAATACAGAACTTTTAAAAAGCCAAGAATTGCACAAGTGGTTTTTGGACAGTATATTACTGACAATGCTAGGGAGACCTGCAAACTCAACCTTTTTCTGTTCTTCAGAGGAGAAAAGGCACTTTATTTTACTTCATCATGGATTTTTAAAAGGAGTACATTCCACCACATCAGTCTGAATTGCCATGTGAAACCTTCATCTCATGGAAAGGGATTGATAGTGGAACAGGGAAAGGGAAGCTGGAATGTGAATAGGTACCAAGTAATACAGAAAAGTTGAACCCACCTGCCTTCCTATTATGCCTTTTCTCTTTTTTCCTTAAGAAAATTTTGAGATTTTTTAAACTGTAAAATTATTAAAGACATTTATATAGTAATAGATGTGAATAAATAGGGGACACAGACATAGATGTGTTTTGGGTATTAACAGATATGTAAAGTATTTTTTGATCCTAGCTTTTAGTATGAAGTATTCTCTCTAATCACAAAAGTAAAACAGTTCCATATGTAAGACAGTAATTTCTAATTGTACTCTGCTGCAGATTTTTCTTACTCCATGTTCTGTAGCACAATCCTTTATTTTCAGAGTTCATCAATTTCCAATTAACTTCAGCAAAAGACTTTATATTAATAACCTGTCAGCAAGTAATATCAGCACTGTGATTTCTTTTCCTGTCACTTCTTCTATGTAGCTTTTGAAATTTCCTGTTGGATGCTCTCCTCATATGTAGTAGAATTCAACTGTGAAAAAAAGGTTTTAATCCTGAAATACAAGTAGAAAAATCATGTCGACACTGTATTATGTTGTCTTCATATGTCATTGGTTACTATCTTCTCAAAGCAAACATTCTCCTTTCCTTGTTCTTCCAGTAGTTATATAAAAATAACAGAATTCTAAAAGATTGATGCAACATAGATAAATGAAATTTCAAGTAACTTCTTTTCAAAAAAATGAGAAAGCAGGAGTGGTAAAACTGGTGAATGCTCTTTAGCATCACTCTGAAATTTTTTTTCTTGGATGTACATGCAGTTCCAGACAGAGGCCATCAGGAGCCTGCATTTATCTGCCCTCCTATTCAGCATCACATAAATCACATCCAATTTTCCAATGTTATATAGTTAGAGCATGAGTATCTGCTTTCCATCTGTATAAATAAATTTACTAGTATTTGCAGCAATGTCATTGTAAGACCACATTTGACAACCATCAGGGCCATGAAGAAATTAAGACAAGAGAAAGAGTATTCACAATGTTAATTATTGGAGAGAATATTTTAACTTTTTGCCTGCCAGAGACAGACCATTGCTGGCAGAGTCCAGTTTGCATTATGCTGTGGATACAGCTACAATTTTCACTAAACACTACATAAAGATATTAATGCAAGTATGGCTGCAGAATATGAGCATAAAGCTACTACACAGCTTGGCGATCAAAAAGTACCACATGATGGGTTGCTATGGTATCTGCAAGCATGACTTTTTTATAAAGCAATATTGCAAATAGCAATACAGCATGTAATTCTCTGACCATTTTTAAACATGACTGTTACAGATACTTACTGCTTTGGCAATGAAAACAGTTTATTACATTCCATTTCAGATATACATTGTTTGAAAAATATTTTGTGCTGTTTTTTAATCAGCTGTCACATTCCACAAAGATGACTATCAAGATTGCTGTTAAAGAGAAAGTAACATGCTTTTAAGACAATAGAAAATGGAAGTGCAGAGCATGTCTGGAACTGCAGAGTTTGACTGTTATAAATTGTTTATGAAATGCCATTCCTTATTTTCATCAAAAGCTTTTCTTGCAGCAGACATCATGTGTGCTTCAGCATGCAATTTTCCCTCTCCAGAGGGATGAGAATGTGCCGCAGTTTACTTTGCTTGGGTTACACTGCAGTGTCTTTTTTTTTTTTTAAGGCAAGCACTAGAATATGTCTCTTTCCACCATGCAACAGCTCCCACTGATCAGCAAGGAAAAATAAATATGCTGAGTGACAGAACCTGCATGCTGTATCACATAGACAAAACCTAGTTGTGCTCTAAGAATGAAAGAAATGGTGCCGTCCCTCACTGAAGAAGATGTTGCTAATGCAGAGGTTTGTGAGCCATTAAATATTCCTACACTGCAGAGATTTCAGATTATTTCTCCTAATGCCTTACTGAGCTAGATAAGCCTTTCTGAATCTATACCATAGAATGAATATCGTAAGGATTTTGTATGTCAAAAAAAAT
>VXBC01004838.1:1260382-1335028 GCA_013399945.1 Ploceus nigricollis | reverse complement strand
CAAAAAACACACAAACAAACAAACAAAGGATTAATCACCCCATGCCCAGGTCCAATGCACACACTGTCCCTCATCCTGCCACCTGTGTGTAGCAAACTCTTGCCGGGGACCACACCTGAGAACCCCAGCAAAGGTGTCAGTTGCCTGAGGACGGCTGTGACATGGCCACTAAAACCTCTAACAGCTCTTGTTCCCTTCTCTTGGCAAGCATGGATTTCTTCAGAAGGAAAGGAATTAAAGTAACTCTGTTATGCTCCCATGAGGTTACTTTGGTGACAGATCCCAGGTCCCCTGTCCCAGGGTGAGCAGTGTCTGGAGGAGCAAGCAGCTGTGGAGCCATCCCACATTGGACTTGCCCAACACAAAATATCACTGGAGCTCTTCCTGGACAACTCAAAAATTTGGCAAAAAGACACATAGTTGAAATGCTTTTTTTTTTTTCTGAATTCTAGAAAAACTCCTCTGGTCAGGACAACATCTGCATTTCATTTCATCTTGATAGTGACAAGTTGATACTGAGCTAAGTCATGAAGCAACATGTGATCTAGATGTCTAAATCACCTCACAGTTGAAGTGGCTCCCCCTTAATTTTAGAATCATCACTTGTTAATCATTATAAAATTCATACAATAAAAGACAAAGACTAAAATAATTACATAAAAAGGTTATCTTTATTCTTTTGGGTTGTTAGCATTGTAGTTATTTTTGGTAAAACAATTTCCTGCATGCAGTTCATCAGTATACTAAGAGCCAATAATTTCCATAAAAGCAGGAGCCCATTAATATTCTAGTTCTTTTGTAAGAAATGCAAAGTGTTTCACTGTCCATTGCACAAATTCACTATTCATCCTCATGAAGGAAGATTTTTGAATAACAAATTATATTTAAAGTGTTTCTACTGCAGTATGCACCAATAAGAAAAGCAGACAGTGTGAGATTAACTCTGGGGAAAAAGCAATGTTCCTATGACTAAGATTACCCTGAAAATCAACAGGATTGTAACATAAAAAAAAGGCCTTCTATCTTGTTTCACATAAAAAGACCTACCTATGGATCAGAAAAAAAAATTTGTACTGTCCATTTGTTTTAAAATTATTCCTTATTAAAAGTTGTTTAAAGCAATTAGCAGAAATTTTCAATTACACATCATATATTAGGTTTCTGAACAGTAAAGTGTCAAAAACAGACAGCAACAAATATTAATAACAGGAAAATATGTGCAATTTCTTATAGTAAGTAAAAAATGTTATAAAATAAAACTATTTTTAAAATAAAATAATAGATGTATGTTATAATTTTCTTCTAGCCCCATATTTTAAGCCATCTATTTGTCCTGTATAGTCCACTACCTTACTGCATATTTGCTGATTACAACACTCACACAAAATAAAATCTTTAATAGCAGCAAACTATTGCTTACTGGTATGAGGAATGATGGTCTTGTCAAACAGTTTTTCTTTTTACTACTCACATCTCTTCCCATGTTAAACTTTAACAGCTGTAGGATAATAGCAGCAAGCATGCATCAGTTAGAGCTTCCAATTATTTGAAGTATCACAGAATATTTCATAATATCTACTGAAATGTTGCAAGCTAACTTACTAGGGTACATATTTGACACATATACGGTAATTAGGTCATTGTCTCTTTGTTCAAAAAGGTACCACTGTGTAAAACAACGGATTAAATAACAGAGGGTATTTTACTTACATGTAAAGTGTCAGCTTGAATGCAAAAAAAAAAAAAAAATCATCTAAACCCCAGTGCAGGACAAAGCTGATTTCACTACACCTTTTTGGTCATCTCAGCTCTCTAGGGAAGGTTACATTACAGTGGAAACCTGACTAAATTGCCAAGAGGGTGTCAAAACCACCTCTCTCATGTACATATTTTTCTATGTACACATGTACATGTGTTTCTATGATTCATCTTTCCAAAGCAGAGAAATTTAAATCTGAGGTATATATTAAGGTAGTATTTTTCCCGAAAGGTACTCTGCTATCAACTTATACTCATAGCTTTGATTATTTTTCTAAGTAGGATACACTCATGAAAAATAAGAAGTGTAGCAAGAGATTTTGGAATAAAGTATGGAACCTACTCATGATACTACAGGGTCAAAATATACCACTTTAAAAAAAAATATTATTTCCTATAGGCAGAATTTGGCATTTGTAGCTTTTCTGTGAAAAGAACTGTTTGAATGTTTCAGGAATTACGAGCTCTCTTGTACTCTAAAAGTAATTTTTTTCATAGTTTCACAATTTTCCAAACAGGAGCTCTATGTAGCATCATTTACTTAAACCACTATATCTGAAATGGACAGTACAATAAATTAAGAACTACTAAAAGGTAATAAAACTAAATATATTAAACTTAAAAGACTAAGTTACCAACCTCTTTTCTGTGAGAATTATTCCCTTGTTTGATTTGCTGACAAAATCTTTATCTGGACTCTGTTGTTTTTTTATAGTTTGCTGCTTCTTTGATCTACACCCTGAGGTTTGATAATCTGGAATCCTGGTTTTTTGCATTTAGAAGTGGCTTGAAGAGAACTATATTCATATTATGATGCCATAATTACGTATTTCTGACACTTGTGTTTCTCTGCACATAAGAGTATTATTTAGTATTTATCTAAATAAAGAGTATTTAGATTCTTTTTCGCAGCAGAGCAGAATTAATAAAGCAGAATGTTGTTAAAAGCAAACGAAATCATCAACAAGAACCGACACACACAGAACACAGATAAGAGATGAAATGTACACAGTGGATACACTTACTCCACAAAAATACAGGCTTATTAGGACCCATTAAGGTTTCCTATAGTCCAAGTAGAAATTTTGTGTCTCCTTTCAATTAGTAACAGCTGATAATCAAAACTATGGTTCTGCAAGTTTGTTTCCCTGTTACAGACCAAGAGTTTACTAGTGAAGGATCATTGTCTTGGACAGGCACTGACTGCAGCAGTGGGTAAATATGTAAAAACTTGTAATTTTGGCATAATCCTCCAGTAAGAGTGCTAGTGACAAAAACATATATTCAAGCTTGCAAACATTCATCAAGGATAGCATCTGCCTTTTACTTTTTGTTTCCTCTTCTGTCTTTTCCTTTGTCTTCCTTTTCTGATTTGTCATCTTCATATTTTTCTTTTTCTGGTTGTGTTACACTGTCATAAGAAGGCGGAGCTGTGGTGGATGCAGACATATCCATTTTGTCTGGAGATGAGTTTTCTCTCAGCTTACCAACAATCATATCCTTTTTGATAAGCTGATCACCCTCATCTTTCTGATACATAAATGAAAGCTTCTTTACTGACTGTCTTAGAAGATGACGTCTGTAAGCACGCTGAATGATGACAGCAGACACCTCCTCCTGCTTTCGTTTCAGTGTGGTTGTAATTGGTTCATAGGAGACTTTAGAAGGATTGGCTGCCATAAACCGATCTTCCATCTGTATTCTGAGGGCGTCCATCTCCCCACTTTCCCCCAAAACACGCTTTGTGAAAGCAAACAAGATGTCAAGGCAGTGAATTCTGTCACCACTCACCACAGGTAGATCCATTGCAATAAGGTGAATTGTGTTTGGTTTTGGTATATTAAGAGGAGGATCTAGAGAAGCTGCAAAATCAGACAGTTTGCTGTATTCTATGAATTGTGTTGCACCAGGATCATATTTTTCCCAAACCTCATAGAACATCTCAAAGTCATCCTCACCCAAGGGTTCAGCGCTTTCTTCAGTAGCAACACTGAAGTTCTCCAAAATCACAGCAATGTACATGTTCACCACTACCAGAAAGGATATGATAATGTAGCTGACAAAGAAGAAAATCCCAACAGAAGGGTTGCCACAGTCACCTTTCACAGAGCTCCCTGGATGAGCTTTGTTAGGATCACAGTCTGGCTCCCCACTGTTCAGAATTGGGTTGAGCAAACTATTCCAGCCAGCGGACGTGGTGATCTGAAACAGGCAGATCATGCTGTTGCCAAACGTTTCAAAGTTGAACATGTCATCAATCCCATCTTCCCTCTTGACATAAGCAAAGTTGGACATGCCAAATATCGCATAGATGAACATGACCAGGAAGAGCAGCAGCCCAATGTTGAACAAAGCAGGCAGAGACATCATCAAAGCAAAAAGCAGAGTGCGGATTCCCTTGGCGCCTTTAATGAGGCGCAGGATTCGACCGATTCTGGCAAGTCGTACGACTCTGAACAAAGTGGGTGACACAAAGTACTTTTCAATCACCTCAGCTAGAAACATACCTGTGAAACAAAAATGAATTAAGAGAGTAAGTTTTTAACACAGATTACATTTTCCACAAAGAAGTATAAACACCCTCCCCAGCTCTAGTTGTGGAATTAGTGGAAAATATAATTGGACATAAATTTTATCTATTATGGATAATTTTAGAATTTTTCCCAGCACTTTTAGAAAATAACCCCAAACTTACAACTGATACAGAATTACTAAGAAAGTTAGCACTCTCAAGCATGCATTTTGTTTCCTAAATAATCAAGAGAAATTAAAATTAAGTAACTCCTCTAATTTGCACAACTTGACAGAGAGAAAACATTAAATGCACATATAATTTATTTTGAACATAAGAATTTCTTACCTATTATCGAAAGAATAACAACCACAAAATCAAAAATATTCCAGCCAATGGTGAAGTAATAATAACGGAGTGAAAATATTTTGAAGACACATTCACCAGTGAAAATGACAACAAAGACCAAGTTAATCCAATATAAAATATTTTGCATCAGTTCAGTCTGGTCATCTGTTTCTATCATCATTGTGACCATGTTAAGACAGATTAGAACCATAACAGTGATGTCAAATAGTTGCTGTGTTACAATATCAAACACCAGACCTTGCAATTTGTTCTGAGGGAAGAAAAAATAAAAGGTTATAGTATTTTTATGCAATAAATATCTGTTTCCTCCCTCCCATTTCATTCTTTCTCTCCCAAAATATACAACCAAGCAAAAGGCTCAAAAATCTAAGAAAACCATCATCCAGTAACTTATATGCCAGTTCAAAGTTTTTCTCTCAAAACTCAACAAGCCTATATGTCTTCATGTTCTTTGATTCTCTACTTCCTCAGGCTTAACAAATATGAGAGATTTTTCCTGAAGAACAGACATATGTACATTCCAATTCAGAATGAAGGGGTAACTTGAATTAGGCTGAAACCATTTTAGTGTTAAAGGAGAAATTTTATTATAATTAATGTACTGCTGTGATTTCTCACCGAATATAGATGACATAAGAATAGCACAATTCTTACCACTGGTCGAGGTATAGGTTTTTGTGGTTTCTTGGATCCCAGCTTCTTCATTGCATTGTAGTATTTCTTTTGCTCTTCTGTCATGAAAATGTCTTGGCCTCCAAGGTAAATTAATAAAAGAAACCCCAAATCTCATTACAGCCAAGCCTTCATATCCATTAATTCAGAGCATTTCAGAATATGGTTTAAATGAGCCCTTTATTCATCCTTATACATTGTTACCAAAACCAAAACCAAATAATTATTTCAAAGATTGTTAAAATATCTGATGAATCTTGAATGAAAAATGAAAGAAATTATGGAGCAAAGAAAATCCCCAAAACTTCTATCTATTTCTTATTAAAAAAAACATACATACCTGATTAATTCAATTAAATAAATTTAAAAAACTAAACCCCAGTTGCAAAATACACATTTCATAGACACTTATAAATCTAGCATCATGAACTCCACATTGTAAATCAATCTACCAGAAATAAAAAAGTTTCAAAGATACAAGATAAAAAGATATACTGTGAGCATATATGCCTTCAGGTAAAACATACAAAGAGAAAGAAATTACTGATTTTACTTTTCAGGATGTGCATTTTACCATTTGAGTATAAGTATCTCAGTTCAGATGATAAATGAACATTGTATATGAAGCTTGATCATCCCCCTCCATTGTACCTAGATCATCAGAAGCATGGGTTTACTTTGGGGTTTCTTGTCTGAATAAAAGGATTTCTAGACTGGTGTAATACACACATGGAAACACTTATCAGAAATACAATTTATATTGACAAAACTTGTTTTTTTCCTTTCATGCATTTGTTTGTAATTGTATTCCAGGTATGCATGATATCAAAGCAGTGGTATATGGAAATGAACTTCAGAGTCAGGGGTGATTCTGTGATTTTGTCCCACTGAATTTGTCAAATGTAGTGTCAATCTTATAGACAAAGTAATGATAAGTCTGAATGAAGGTGTGTTTAACTTTCAACTGTGTCTATATATTGACATGAAGATTTAGAAGTCAAAAGAGACCATCTTTAACAAACTCTCCTCATAAATCAAATATTCAAGTAAAATTAACTTCTTGGAGAGGAAGAATTTTGGAAGAAAAACAAGAAGTTGATTTGACAATTATGGTGGAAATCTGCTATGACTGTTGGAAGATTTCACTCAGTGGGAAATAAAGAATAAAAGAAAAGAGCTATAAAGAAAGTGGGAATGGGTTGGGGATTTCTTCTGCTGTCTCACTGATGTAATGGCTATCATGACTGAACAAGCCATCCTTGTCCCCGTGTGCTGTCCCTAGGGAGAATATAGGCCTCAAGGCAAGATAACCCTTAATGATCAATTAGGAAATCAACAGTAGAACATTGCCTCCCTCACAGAACTAATGTAATGAAAGTAGGATGCACACAGGAACCACAGAACAACACAGTTTAACTACACAGAGGCAGTATATAGCAACATGAGGTCTTTTCCCATTCATATCCCAACACGCCCAAATATCAGTGACATGAAAAAAAAACCAAGAAGAAAAATACTGCTGGGTAGCCATGAACTGTGTGATCTGCACATTTCTATGAAGAAAGATACACCTATAAATTCAAAAGACAGACAACTAATGCTTGCTAATTTGCTACATGAAACTGAAGAATACCATATAGATAGAATTTTCCCCAGCCTAATTGTATGTCCAGTGTTTTACTTTCTCGGTGACTTGCAACAGCTCCAAATGTACAAGGGGTGTATACCACACTGCCAGAAAAAGCCATTTAGCAAGAACCCTTATCTGCCTTCTGAGTCATGATGATTCCAGTGGACAGTGTCTGTCAAGTGAACTTAATAAAATTTATAATTACCTCATTACTGAGTAAGGTCACCTTGTTACATACACCTTTGGACTGCCAAAAATGCCAACAACATATATATAACCTTAGTCTTGCTCTCCAAGGATGAGAAATGGATCCACCTGCCTGCTAAGTACTGGATGCCCCTGAAGTTAACTCCAAGGAAGGTGCCAGGATAGGCATAGGAAGGATAAGGATGCCACCATTTATGGTTTAAATAGCAAGTACTTGCTATTTAACTAATTTGCCATCATAGCCTGCATTTTCATCTATTTACATGTCCCTAGAGTTCTTGACACAATCCTGTGTTCATTTAAGTAATAGAAATAGCTTAAGTTGAAAAGAAAACCTACACATTTTCAAATGACACCCATTTTCTTTTTCTTGCAAATTCACTAACTTAAGACAGTTTCCCTACCCTCTCTAATCTTACAATACAGAGAAGTATTTTCAGCATTCAATGCGTTAGTCTCTGCAATGGAGGCCTTCACAATACTGCTGTATGTTATCTCCTTATCAATTTTGAAATTTATAGTTTTGCATATTTTCTTCTTTCCTGCCTTTTACTTGCTTAAGTCATCTGCACTTTCACATTGCTTAGTCACAGCACTGTAAAGTTAAGAAAAACAAAGACATAACTTTCTGATGGACAACACTGGGCTGTACAGGGATGTGGAGAACGCTCAAACACTAAGTGTAATTTTAAATTACTTCAAATGTCTTAAAAATAAAAGGCTGTTTTTTAATTATTTTGAACAAACGAAAATCTTAAAACCTGATCTCTTTTTTTCTTTCTATTACTATGAGAAATTTCAGACACAATTATTTATCCTTGCATACATTTGCTGAATGCTCAATAACAATGAAATATTGTGAAAATGAAACATGTGGTACTTATCTTCTTTTTTTGTTGGTTGAAGTTATCTATGATGACACCAATGAATAAGTTTAGGGTGAAAAATGATCCAAAGACGATAAAGGCCACAAAGTAAAGGTACATGTAGAGGTTCTCTTCATACTTGGGCTGTTTCCCTGCCTATGTAACATAGAAAAACAGCAAAGCATCACAAATAACAGTTAAGACAAATCAAAGATTCCCGAGCAGGAGGAGAAGTTGCATCCAGATTGACAGGGAGTAAACTCAACTCTTTGGAGCATACACTACATTTGCCTCATATTTGAACTTGAAAATCTATTTAATACAGGTTTCTGTAATTGCACACATTGCAGGACTTGCCATTCCCTCCCTCTTTGTCTCTTCTCTTTGATGACATTTGACATTTCATGTAGGTCCTACTAAATTTGACAGAAATGTGCAAATCTCAAAAGCAATTCAATTCCTATAGACTATATGCAATTCAGGAGCTGGATTGAGGAGAGATGCAAACAAATATCAAAATTAAAAGAAAAATAGGCAAAATTTAGCAAATTTGGTTTTTGAGATCATCAGCGTCTGCAGCTCTGGATTAGCTTTTGCAGTGATGCCTCTTGATAATATGGGTTATTTTTGAGGACACAGAAAAAACTTATTTCCTGATCTGTACAATCTCAGACATAAATTAATAGAAAACCAGATTTAATTAGTTTGGATTTTTATAGAAGGATTATTAAATTAGTAATAATTTATGTAGCTTACAGATATATTTTTTTTACCTGATAAAAGTATAAGCATTTTGTGGGCATAAATTGTAAAAAATTAATCAGGACTTTACATTTAATTTTTTATATTTTAGTTCATTTCAAGTGCCATTCAAGAAGCCTTACATCTATCTTAGAGTTGTTTTCCCTCAGTAAATTTTAATTTTACATAGTAGATTTTATATTGCACTCACTTCTGTAGAATCAACTGCAGCATACATAATCTCCATCCATCCTTTAAATGTTGCCTAAAAACAAAATTTGTTAGTATTTTCTATCAAAGCTCCAGTTCTGAGAACATTCTAAATAAAACAGTGTCTTCTGTAATGTATTTCTGTTCATAAAAATAAAAAAAATATTAAAAGTCTGGTGCGTTACAAATGAAGCATTCACAGGAAGTTCATTATTGCAGAATATCTCCCCCCCAATTCTTAAAAAACACAGAATAAATTCTAATCTTCATGGAAATTCATAAAAACTCTCTGCGACATGAGTTGCAATCAATATCATCATACCAGAGAGACAGCAATTTATCTCCCAGGGAAATGTGATGTGCTGGTTGCCATCTCTAAAGCAGTACCATAACAGGAAAGGCACTGTGCTATTTGGCATCCCGTAAAGCCAAGTCCCTGGTGTCAGGATACAGGGAACCTGCATGATCAGCTAGTCCACCTGCACAGGGATGGTGTGGGTCACTCCATTGGAAATCAGGAGCTCCAAGAAAAGCCTGAGTGAAGCTGCCCAAGGACTCAGTAGCTCATCTGTCCTTCAAGTGTGTGCCAGGGTGTCCACAGTATGCCATGGGGGCCACGGTGGGCCATGGGCCACACACAGCTCTGTGCACCTTCCAGAGCCAGCACCCAGCCTGGGTCCACTGCTTCTCCTCCAGGACCTCCCTGCACATCCCAGATCTCTGTCTCCCCTGTAATTCCATCACTGATGGAACCATTCTGAGCTGCACCATTCCTCTGCCCTGAGTGCAGCACGTGCTGCCAACACCAGCTCTTCCCAAACACTGCTTAGTTTTCCTCAAGGCATTATAATAAGGCTTTCAGTTCTAACTGTCTGACTACCAAAAAAAAACTGGAGGACTTTTCCAGGAAAAAAAAATCAGCCACCATCTATTGGCATTTTTCAGACAGAATATGGAAATAGTCCTAGAAAAAACTCTGAAAGGTAAGTAGTCCCAAGAAATCTTAAGAAAATAATAGAATCATAGAAGGGTGTGGCTTGGAAGTGACTTTTAGAAATTATCTAGTTTAAACCCTCTGCCATGGGAGGGACATCTTTCACAACATCAAAAATTTCCAATGATGGGCCATCCACATTCTCTGGGCAACCTGAATGTCCCAATGCATTATCATTAAATAAATAAAATCTCCCTTATATCCAATATAAATCTACCTTCTTTCAGTTAAAAACCATTTGTCTTGTCACTACAGGCCCTGGGAAAATTTTCCCTCAGACTCTTTTATAAGCCCCCTTTAAACATTGAAAGGACATCAAAAGGTATCCCTGGAGCCCTCTCTTCTCCACGCTGAACAACCCAAACTCTCTCAGCCTTTCTTCAAAGGAAAGTAATTTCAGTCCTCTGATCTTTTTTTTTGCTGTCTTCTGGACCGCTAAGAGGTCCATATCTTCTTGTTCTAGTGAGGTCTCATGAATATCGGCTTGTTGGCCAGCCCAGGATATAACTGACTTTGCAGTCAAATCCTATGCAGTCATGTGCAATTGCACATTGCCAGCTCATGTAAAAGTTTTTTCCCCAAGACCACCTTTGTAGGGCTGACCTCAATCCATTAATTTTCCGGTCTGTACTGATAGTGGGGATTGCCCTGAACCAGGTGCAGGACCTTGAATGTGGCTTTGAACTGCATGAGGTTCATGGAGTTCAACCTTCAGCCGGCTGAGGTCCCTCAGGCTGGCATCCCCTCTAAGCCTATCACAAAGCTCAGCTTGGTGTCATCTGCCAGCTGCTGAGGGTGCACTCAATTCCACTATCGATGTCATTGATGGAGCTATTAGATAGTACTGGTCCTAGAGCAAATCCTTGAGAGACACCACCTGGTACTGGTTTCCTCTTGGATGCTGAGCCACTGACTGTAAGTCTTTCCACGCAGCCATCCAAGCAATTCTTTATCCTTCTAGAGGGTCTTCATCAAACTTACTCTGGTGAGCTATGATATTGGGCATGAAAGGTGTGAATGATACGTTTACTGCAATCATTACATAGGTGACCTGTAGGTGCAAGACACACTACAAACGCTAAAAGCAGTGCCACTCTCTAAGCTGGTAATTTATGCAATTGCCCAGTGCTGTTTAGCAAGAGCTGCTGTTACCCTCTGAAGCAAACAGATGGTAGCCTGCTAGCACAATACTAACTACTAAACACTACCAGTTGGAAATTTTTAAAGGCAGAATAATTAACAATTGCTTACGAGTACAAATAAATTCCCAGAAGCAGTTTGTCAAATGAACCTGATTATAAATATATATGTTTGTCTTACTGGCAATTTACAGATACTTTCTCTAAAATGGCTAATGCCTAGAAATCTAGCACTCTCTTCTTGTTTGAAGATAAGTCCTAGAATGTATCTATGACAACCATGGTAAAAATATTAGTCAATATGCCTTAACAGATAAAGAAAATAAAAGAAAAGGAAACCTAGCTGCAGTTTTTAACCAGATATTTTAACTACATACTGCATTTCCATAGCACTTGAAAAGGTACTAGCAGCTGGGTGCCAAGCAACCTTTTATCCATCAGGCAAATATTACATATTCCTCCTCTTCCAAAATGGCCAGAGAATGCATCACATTTTTACAATAAGCAACATTAATTAGCTCCATGGAACAAAATTATAAAGTCAAATCCATATCTATTTATTTATTTTAAAATAATATTGAAAATTATGGAATTAAATGATACCGCAACTAAAATTAAAGCTGGAAAATTTATGCACTTACCACTTGAAGCAGAGAAAGATAACCAATTGCAACATTATCAAAGTTTACTTTCACATTTTTCCATCGAACACCTCCAGTAGTCCTGTTCATATTTTCACACATACTTTTATTACTGACTTGCTCTGGTGTGAACATCTCATCATTTGTGGTGTTAACACAGTAATAGAACTTGCCAGCAAACAAATTTACTCCCATAATGCTGAAAATTAGCCAGAATGTAAGACAAACCAGAAGTACGTTCATAATGGATGGGATTGCTCCAGTAAGAGCATTCACAACCACCTAGGCAATAAACACAGAAAAAAAAATTAAAAACAACGCAAGGGTTATTTTTTTTTTAAATCTAGAAGATGATTTAATGTAAAACGTTACATTACACTGAAGTAATGCAAATAGAAAAGGAGCAATGCATGTCATATATCCAAACATGCTACTACTGGCCTTACTAACAGACATCCAATTAGTGTTCTTCCATGCTTTTATAATTTGGCATACTTTTAGGGATTTGTTTTACACATTATTTCCTTTCTGTTTTCCTTACCCTCATGCCTTCAAAGCGCGACAAGGCTCTTAGAGGTCTCAAAGCTCTTAATGTTCGGAGCGATTTGATTGCACCAAATTCTGAGAAACCAAGGGCAGTAGCTACTAAGCTAACCAACGAGACCTAGAGGAAACAAAAGAAAACAAAAGTACTTTTCTTTTTTAAGTAGCTTCAAAATAGAAATGCCTTGAGGGGTAAAATTTTGATCTGGATATTGGGAAAAAAATTTCACAAGGTCCCTAATCGTTCAGTGAAAATAAATTAAAAAAGAAAAAGAAGAAAAAAAACCCCAAAAAATAAGTCTGATATTGCATGTAAATTTCAGAACAGTTTGAACAAAAATATATTTTAATTCATAATACTATCCATGGATATGTGTGTATGTACATTTTTACTTTTTAAAAAAATAAGTAATTTCCTCTCCCTCCATGTGTTTGATTGTGGTTTGGACAACCTGTGATACCAGCTATAAACTGGCTTCTAAATATAGAAATTCTAAATATAACATTAGAAAATTAGAACATTGAAAAGGTGTATTGTAAAAAAAGAAGGGGAAATATTACAAAGCATCCTGTAATGATGCACATGAGACAGAATCCCAACCTCAGCTTCATTTCAACTTTCTGTTCTTGTAACTACCAAATAGCATAATTGCACAAAAGCACATTGTTATCACAAGCTGGAAAAATCTCTGGATTTTAAAAATTGTTTGTATTTTGGACAATTAATATGCCTACTTTTGTGGAAGAAAGGGTTTAATCCACAAGAAGTTTTGAAACCTTCAGAACAGCTGGATTAACAGCTCAAAAGTTGATTTTCCTGCTGCTTTCCAGTGAAAGTCAACGACCTGTGTCCTCACTGAGCCTCCCACTCCAGATGGCTACCTCCTGTTGTGTTTACACAAGGAAGTCTTCTGCAGATTTCTTTCTTCTAAGGGTAGCTCAAGCAAGCTGCCAAATACTATACAATCCCATTTTTGCTCTTCTCTGTGATACCACTTGTAATTGCACATAGAAAGCTGAGCAAAATGAGCATTTTTATTTGTTTCAGAGCTAATAATCTGTTTCTGAAATAACTGTAAACATCACAATGGGTAAGAACTTCTGTCTGTGTACCATAAGTTTTTTCCCAAACAGGGAACAGCTGGAGAGTTTAGGCTGCTAGGTACAGAACAGTTTGCCTGAAAAGATTCTGTAAAATGTCTCACGGTGATAATTTAACTTGACTGGTACTGGTATGGCAAATTTGTTCAATGTTTAGCTGGATAAAGGCATAGGACAGAAAGATAAAACAAAGATCTATTTAAGCAGCTGAGGGCAGCACCTGCATGCAAAACCAGCAGGAGAGAAAGAATTAAAATTCCTTGTTACTGGCAAAAAACAATGACAAGTAAGTCTTTCTGACAATAATGTCAGAAAATGCTAAGCAGATCACCACGACTTTAGGGGTGGGAAGGAGTGGGTTTACAATATAGGAGGTCAAACAGTGGAAATGCATTGCTAAGTAAGGCATCCTCCATTCAAAACTGAGTATCAGCCTGAGCTGTCTAGTCTAACCTTGAGGTTAGAGCTAATTGAAAACCTTCGATGGTGCCCCCCAACACGAATTGTTATATAATCTGCTGCTATAGGACCACAGAATGCAGACACTCTAAACAAAAGATTAAGATGGCTACATGAAAGCACTGAAATCACTGAAAAAATGAAGAGCCCATACCTACCCACATGGATATATGGTATGCCTAATCAGAAGAATTGATCTTAAAACTCAATTAAAGATCAACATTTCCCAATACAGGCTTGTACAGAGACATTAAATCTGAATACTCCTTAAATAGTAATAGATTTATTTATATCTGTTTAATTTTCTTTCTTTTTCACCAATGACCATCGTAATGGAAAGAAATTTCAAAATTTATGTATCACAAGCTTCTGGAAACATACTGTCTGGTTATTCATAATATGATAAGAGTCTAAAACATGGCATCAACAATTTTATGCAAAGGTGACAGAATCTATCTAGATGATTGCTGTTGATTTCCCATTAATTATAAAATTGTCATAATTTTTCACTTAACATTTAAGTTATAATAAAGAAAAATCAGAATGCTATAGCATCCACAAAGAAAGCAAATATACAAAAATTATGTATTCAGCCTTACTCAAAGACAGTCCTAACTTTTTTTTCCTTTCATGTGCTAAGGTTATCATGTTTTGGAAAACTTAGTCTTAGGTGAGGGTCTTTATACTTGCTAAGTTTCTTACAGGTCAGTACATCTGTTCTGGGAATATGTTGACTTTATCCTTGGTGTAAGTATTAACCAGGAGTTCACAACAGAAGAAATGGAGAGGCCATGAAAGTAAAAAGCTGGAACCTGCATATCCCAGAAAAAATATATCACATATTTTCTCATGTCACTGAATTAGTCCATTTGCTAAGAATGGGGATTCACTGAAAAGAGAAGCACAGTTAAATGAGGAAGACAAATAACAAACACCACTTGTGCCTTTCCTTCCAAAAAACCTACTTTAAAAGAGCATTAGGTTAAGTTTCAATTCTACTGATAGGGGACAAAATTTCTGTCCTAGATTCCAGATACCATCCAATCTATAGAGTTTTCTTTTGTCCACTTGTTGAATTTCTAGTCCGACATCATCAAAAAAAGAAAGAACTCCTTTAAATGAACATATCACGCAATGTCACTAATTTAGTTTCTTTGGAGTGCAATGTCAACACTAGCTTTTAATGTTATTGTTGAAAAACAATTCTCCCCTGCAGTTCTTTGTCAGTGCCCCATTAAGCCCAGGATCAAATGCCCTACCCCAACTGCTCACTTAAATTTCCCTCTCCTTTCTTGTGTCTGCATCCTCCTTGCTCTCTGCTGCCACATCGAGCAGACTGAAGTCAAATCTCTAAATAGTGCTCCTGCACCTGCTGGGACCCCGCACAGTTAAAACACAGAACACATGGTGTCAATGACAGCACAAAGGCAGATTTAGTTACACACTGAATAATTGCAGCAGGATTTTATTCACCAGTATGTAATTTTCCATTCCTTTAAACCAAACTTATTCACTGCATGTATCTCTATCAGACTGAAGTTACATAAAATGACCTGCCTAAACAACAGAAACAGACTACTTAGAAAGCATAGTACCTACATCGACAATCAGGAAGTCCAGCCAGCACCAAGCATTAGTGAAGTAAGTCTGAAAACCATAGGCCACCCATTTTAGCACCATTTCCAGAATAAAGACATAAGTAAAGATTTTATCAGCATAGTCCAGCAGGATTTTTATAGTCTTGTGCTGTTCAATATATATATCTTCAAAAGCCTGTAAAGAATGAGTTATATATAGGTCAGATATTGAAAAGTCTTTGAAAATTACAAATTAAGCCAGAACTAAATGAAAACAGCTAAGTAAAATCACTTTCAAGTTTAGATGTTTTACTTTGAAAAACCAAAATAATAGAAATTACATTTACATTCTTTCTGCATTTTAGATGTTATTATTGTCTGAAAATGGAATTACAATATAAAGTCTGAGGTTGCCTAAAAGAGTTTTAGAAATTTCAATAATAGTCAACACAGAATTATAATTTTTCACCCTGAAAAGCCCAGACAGGTTCTGTCAGAAGCCATTCTCATTATTACATCAACTTCAATTAACAAGAGACCAGATATTATGTTGATGATCTCTAGTGATTTCCTGTCTTAGGTGCTGATGGCAAGGTTTTAGTAGTGGGAGGCTGCAGATGTGGCCACTGCGAAAAGAGACCAGGAGACTATTTTGTGCCAGTTCCACCACTGATCCCACACAGGAAACAGTGGAGCACAACTATGAAGCTGTTGGTGCCTCTGGGAAAACATATTTAAGAAAGGGCAAAGCACTGCATGGCAGTATGAACACTGAAGGAAAAAAGTGAGAGAAACTACCCTGCAAACACCAAGGTCAGGGAGGAAGGAAGGGAATTACATGGTGGTTTAGGTGCTGGAGCAGAGACCAAGACAATATATAGCAAATCCTATGTCAATCAGCAACCAAAATGAACCCAAATATGTGAAGCACTAAATGTCACTAAGAATAGTAAAAAGAAATTCAAGTATTCCTATGTCACAGTCTAGAAATACAGCAACTAAAACTGTAGCAAAAAATTAACTAAGAATATGATGAATTCAGTATCTGCTTTTGGGGACAATTGTCATTTGAAGTAGAACAATTGTTTCACGCATACATTTCTGTTTTCATGATTTTTATAATTTCTCAAACAAGATTTTTAGCGTAATCCTTTTAATAAATACACACATCACCTAGCATTCATCAGAATTTTAATATAATGTAAATTAAATGTAATACCCAAAATATTCTGGGAATTTAGTTCCAAATTCTCTTCAAAGACAACTTTGTGTTTTATTCTTAAGGAATACATGTGTTATAATATTACACTTAGATAAAACATTTTAATAGGTACTATTTCTAAGGGTGCAAGGTCTACTTACCAGAGCACCACTGCTGAGAAGAATCATGAAGACAATGAATGATTCAAACCAGTTGTGCTCTACTATCTTATAACAGGTTTTTCGAAGGTTCCACCAGATTCTTCCTTTTGTGCTCTCAGTACTGCCTTTACAGCATTTAAACTTCCGTACACAGCCTAATAGCACAAAAATTAAGAAACTGTTATATGGTAGAATTTTCATTATCCTGAAAAATAAAATCATTCTTAGCTAGCTCCTGTTTCATGAAGGTCAAGCTACTTCAGGCTACTTACGCTACTTATCTTTTCAATTTTATACTTTGAATGTAGGAAAACTTGAGTGTACACAATTTTTCCTCTACACTGATACTACATCAAGCTTATAGTAAAGGACAGTCACCTAACTGAGCTAATTTTCATTTACAAACACATTTAAAAATATCTATTATTCAGTTTATATACAGATAATTAAAGAATATATGCAAATTGTCAAGGAGTAGGAACAAAGAGCATACATAGCAACTTCCACATGAACTTGTTTAAGACTACAGAGCTTCATCTTTAAGAGAAATTTTGCCTTTTAGAAAAGGTTCAAATAAATCAGACATAAATACTCTTTTTACTATGCTGAGGAACAACTGATGCTCCATGGGCTGACGAAGGATAACTCTTTACATAAACAAATGTTTTAACAGGAGATAATGAGAGCTTTTCCAATGTGATACAGATTTGTGGCAACTGTCCACAGAAATTTGCCTCACATTGGAGAGCTCCCTGCGTTATCATGAGGCCTCAAGGCATTGTTAGCAATGAATCTCAGTAACCGCCTAGCCAAGAGTAGCCTCCTTAATTCTTTAAACATTATTAATCACATAGAAACAAAACCAAGTTGACATGACTTTAATGGATCCCAAAGGCATTCTGGTTTTCCCGTTAAGTGTCATTAAGTTCATATGTTACAAATAAGTTACACTGTATTTCATCATCTCAGCTAAAACAGCTACCACTGTGAAGAACATGAGCTACCTTACCTTCAACCACTCAAAATGTTTACATCATGAAAAAATGAATCTTATGCCCAAGAAGGAATTGGTATCACATAACACAAGGATAAGGAAGAATTTTAATATATTGTCAAATTATTTGAGAAAGGTACATTTTTTTGTTGGATTTTTTTAAATTAAGAACTTGATTTAATCAATTCAACCCCACACTGACAAACAATTCTGGTTTTATAAAGACCAGTAAAATAATACTTCCAAGGACAAAAGTCCTAGCCTAAATCAAAGATGTCTGCAAAACAGTAAACTAAAAAGCATGGACAGGATAGGAGAGTTAATCGTGGAACATAATTTGTTCTGAACTGTTTTACTCATGATTCAAACAGAAATTAAGATCCATAATATCACAAAAACCCAGAAATTCTTTCCTACATAGTAAATTTCAGTAGTCCCCTAGAAGATGTAGCTATTCAGAACTAAAATAAATCAAAATATTTAAGGACGTGCAAGTATGCTGTTACGACTTCTTTACTTAAACAGATACATAGGATCTCATCCACTTGTTTTAACCCACAGTATATTTATACATTGTCTCCCCTCTTAATGGTGCAATGTCAACAAAATAAGTTTATTGTTTGACTCAAACTCTCCACTGAATGATGGGGGATAATCTGAATCACCCACTGGATTGCTTTCTAGCACTAGGAAGTGATTGATCACATGATTCCCTTTTAAATTTCTCAGTGAAGTGAGCCTAGTGTAGAGTTTGATCTTGCAGATTTCACTACTGACAAAGTAATTTAAATCAACAGAATTACTGTCTGCTGAGAATACATTTATAGAATTGTGCCTAGTGATTATATTATATAAATGATTACATACACACATATTGAACTTTGCTTTAAAAAATAATACTTCATAGATGTCAGTTTTGCCATCTACAGGCAAAATTAATCATACCCTGATGAATTAGGATCCAGGACTGCTGTAGCAAATAGCTTCCTTGAACTGCCAATATTTGTTGCAAACAAGCAAAATGTAATTGCTAGGCCCTAATTTTATTTCCATACCTTCTGTAAAGCATGCTTGTAGTTCTGATGCTTTTTCTGGTTCAGTTTCACTTTTTTCTTCTCCAAGGACAGCTAAATTAACTGTACTTCCTTCTGATGAGCTGGAAAAATCTAGCTTCTGAAAATAAAATTCAATTATATTTTTACTTTATTGATATGTATATTTTTAGAAGTGTAACTAACTAAGCATGCAACACTATGTGCCAGTAATAAGAAGAACAATATTTTTCACCAAAAATACAAAAAAACACCCACACGTAGCAGTCAATGCTGTTGAAATGTGCATAAATTGTCCACTTTCTATCTAGAGATTGCACAGCATATCACGGAATCTTTCATGGAATTTCAGAATTTCTAGAAAGTCAACTGTTACCAAGTTGATTTGCTGATACATATTCTATTTATTTTGATTTCTACTACTACTTTCTTATACATTTCAACTGGCATTAATTTGCATTCTTTTTTGCCAATGCACATATGTAGTACATTGTGCATTCTGAAACTACCCATTACTCTGGTACACATACCTGTACAGTCAACACCCAGAAATAATTTTTGGGGTTTTTTTTGTTTTTTTTAATAATTAATATTACATAAGTCACATTATTAAAATGATCCCCAAACATAAAAACAAACATACACACACATAACCCCCCCACCCCCACTCCAATACAAGAATAAGCCTTAATATATTATTTTGCAATCTGCCTGTGTATTGCAGAGATGTGGAAATTTTAAGGGAAGATGTGGTGTCCTGTACACTTAAGTTGTATGAGTACCAAACTAAATCAGAGTAGTTTTGGTGACAGCATTCTCTGACATTTTACAATGTTATTATCAAGAGGTATATAACATCAGTAATGAAGTCACACAAGTAAATGTTTGTAGGGAATGATGTAAGCACACTTTATAAAACAACCTTGGTTTTGTCAAATCAACACCACTTTTACTAATTTAGTCAGATTTTTATGATTAAGAGATATTTAAGAGATAAATGCAGACAAGTTACTATCCAATCAAGTTGTACTTACACCTCAATTGTAAAATGTGAAAGGACAAAATTATTTTTGGCAATAAACAATTTTTTAATGTTTGTGAAAGAAGACAGACAATATGATAACAAAGTAACCTAGTATTCTGCATTAACTCTGATTAAAAATGGTTTTTTGTATTCCTACTTTCCTATTACTTTACAAACTGATTATCTGGAGTAGAACCCCCATATTGCTAATGTTTACAGTAAACATGTCTTTTCTTTTTTAGCAACATAATTTCAAAATAGCAATATTCACAGCAAACAACTTTTCCTATCACTACTTCTGCTGAACTCAGGGATAGCACAATATGCCCTCCACAATTCTATTATTATGCTGCTTTCATCATTCCATGACATAGCATATATATTGCAAAATGTTGTAGTGGTGGTGAGCAAACTAAAACATTTAATTAAATAAGTCAAATTATTATTTTTAAAGTATATACTTTTTAAGAATAAAGAAGTTTTGTGTCATACCATTAATAAAAATTTAAAGCAATGTGAAGTATCCTAATTTGAACTGTTAGCTTAGCAAATGACATTAATTCAAATGAAAGTATAAAAAATGAACAACCACAAACACAAAAACAACTGAAAAGAATCAATGTGTTTAGAACATGAAGTTATCTATTTCATATAACTCATGGTAGAAGAATCAGAGATTAGAGCTTTTTAAAATTTATTTTTAATTACAAAAGGCAATTTTCTTTACTTGAGAAATAAAACTAGAGATTCCGTGAACTATTTTGATATAAATCAGGTAGTCTGGTTTCCTCTTTCTCCTACAGATGGTGTAGAGTATAATCCTACTGCTTGAAGAGTTACAGATTTAATTAAACATTGGTTGTTTTTTTTATGTGAGGGGCTCATACTTTTCACTAAGATGCAGGTATCAAACAACAACAACAAAAAAAGTGATAATAAAAATCAATATGCATAGAAGAGTTTCTCCCTCTTTCTAATATGTTGCAATATCTTTCTAATTAAAAATTAGAAAGCTAGTTTCTTTGCTATTTACAACAGAAGTCTTTGCTGAAGTCTAACTGATCTGGGTAATGACTCCAGGAAGAGAACTTTTAGTAAAGACAGAAATGTTCATCCTTCAACTTCCAGGGCCCTTAGCTTCTGTTCAGTTTACTAAACAGAGGTAAGAAGGCCACATTGTATGAACACTAAGCACTGGATTGAATGGATTAAATTAGAAAAAAATTGGCACACCTACCTATTAGAAAAAAGTATTGCCTTATTATGCAGGGAAGGGTAAGTAAGACAAATTGACATCGAAATGAAAAAGATTTGTGTATTTTTCAGTCAAATGACTGGGAGCTCCCAGTTTACTGGTTTGCATGCTGCTCTATGCTTGTCTAGAATCATGTAAGCAGAAGCCTGAGTTAGGAGCAGTGTCACATAATCAATATCCATCAAAAAAGACTCATCCCCTCAAACCTGGGACCACTAGGATGGGATATTACCATTCTACTCTTCCCTACTAAAGTGCCTTTTTGAAAATAGCTTCAAAAAATTCCCAGAAAGGTATTTTTCCATTCCTTCTTTACCGTCCCCTTGGACACAGAAGAGACCTAAATACTTCCAATATATAATACAGTGCAAAAGACTACATGGAATATAATGCAAGATTCCACAACGAAACCACACAAATAAAATTTCTATTTGCAAAAGGATTATCTCAATGGTAAAGAGCAGAACTGTCAAACTATAGAGAAGAGATCATCAGGAATAAGAAATGCATAGCTTGGTACAATGAAGCTAAATAAAAAACTTGGTAAGTTCTATGGTTCTAGAGTTTCTGAATTTAGAGGTTTGGGAGTGTAGTAGTTCCTTTTTTAAAAATTGTCTTCATTTGATCCTTATCTCAATTTTCCCTATTTTATATTTCTTTCTTGTTTGAACATCCTTATTTATATAGTGTTAAACCATTCAGATTTATTTAGACACCTGCATAGAAATTTTGATTAATGTTTTATGTTTGTCTTTATAAAAATAAAGCAACTGGATTATGTTCACAAAGAAACAATTACTTACTGAAGAACAAACCTTACATAAATGATTCCCTATATTCCAACCTTGCAGACATATATAAACTTCATGACTAGAATGTAACTAAATCATTATATCCATATTCAAAGGAACTATGCATATGTATAAAAAATACTTGATTGTTCCTAGGAGTGTATCTTTCATACTATATTTTAGCTTCTCTTATATGAGGAAACTGAAATGTGAATTACAAAAACATTGTGAACAAACACAAAACAATTTATATAAAAGATATAAACATTTTAGCATACAAGTAACTGTATATATGTAATATTACAGAGGCATTGGTCAAATGAACATGATCAGAAAATGTTCATAACTACATGACAGCTAAAAACATAGTACAACAGATGAACAGAAAACATCAAGTGAGGACAACCTTTCCCCTGTCATAAAATCATAGGTTGTTAACCTCTTTTAATCTTGAAAAGTGCTGATGCTTAATCATTCAGTTAACAATAATAAAACTTACAAAGCATGCATGTTATGCCACGGAAATAGTACAGAAAATACCAAAGATGTAACAAGGAGAGAAGAAGGTGTGGGTGTTGCCCTGGGTCATGCTGTGATGTGAGTCATGGGACTCAGCTTACAGAGCGCTGCACATGTTCCCACTACATTGCAACATATGGGGAAAAAAGATACTGGAGCTGAGTAGCATGCAGGCCAATCAGTCTCAGAAGTGATCAAATATGTATGATTTGTTTAGGTAACCTGTGTAAACATGCTGACACGTTGCTCTGCCTGGTTTAAAAGCACCAGTCTTGACTGATCCAGCTTGATTTTACTCCTGTGAGAGAACGGTACGTAGTGAAATTAAAATATGGTACCTTGAGGTTGTTTGAGTACTGGAAACAGAAGTGTGGATTCCTACTTACTTAAAATATGTATTTTCTAGATATGTCACACATTTGCAGAACATAGCATTTTTAGGTGTGGATTAGAGCTTTAGGTATATCCAAATATATAATGGAAGAGGTAAGATTAGCAGAACATCTGAAGCTCATAGATGTATACTGGACTTGGGCCTGAACATAAATAACACCCCACAAACAAAAAACCAATCCACCACCAAAAATCTCTTTACCCTCAAATTCTCCTCCAGAAGAAAAAAAAATAAAAGGCCCAAACAAAAAAGAAATACAGACGCACCCACACTATTTCAGCACAGAATTTGTCACTCAATTCTAAAATATAAAATACTGAAGAAATAGGTGTCTTCAACTGAAGGCTAATTTCCAGTCAAGTGGTAGATTTAAAGTTAAATTACCCGATTCATTAAATATTCCTTCCACAAAACCCAAGTTTTAGTAAAACTAAGAAATCTAGTATCCTTCAGTCAGATAAATAATATGTAAAAGTTGTAGTAGTTATTCAGCAAACATTATAGCTTCATTACATATAGCAGTTTCTATTATAAAAGGGTAATAATACTGATGCTTTACTTGAAAGAAACCTCTTAGTAATCTACAGTCTTCTCAACTGAGCGGTCAATGTAACATCTGCAGTAACACAATCTCCAAAAAGTAGATGGAACAAATCAAGGATCATGAAACAAGCTACTAAAATAACAAAAATAATACTGAACACTGTACTCTGCAGTAAAATACCTAAAGAGTACTTTGTTACACCTTTCTAAATTTAATTTCACTACACTTCCCAGGAAGGAAGTGCAAAAAAACCCCAAAAAACAAAACAAACAAACAAACAAAAAGAAAAAAAAAACCACCCACCAAAAACCCAAAAAACAATCCAGACAAAGCAATCCAGACTGGAGTACAGCTGTCTGCACAAGCGACGATATTCTATTTATGTCCTCGTGTCTTCAGGTGCCAGAGGTGATGATACCAGACACAGTCTGCTCGAGCCACAGATTGTAATCTGAATCTTTAGCGTCTTTCAAAATCCTGCTGAAATCCATGATTTTGTTTTTCCCCTCAGACTGAAGCTGCTGACAAATTACTACAGTCCTAGAGATGACCCAGTTTAAAACCAGGCAGTTGTCTAGAAACGACTGGTTTAAAACTCCCCCCCCAAAAAAAAGAAACTAATTTTTTTTCATTCAGTAATTCTGTTTTTCTCTTGACTTTTTAGTTGATACATTCACATTATAACACAAACATTGCTCCCTTGGCTTTCCCCCATTATTTTGATTTCAGAATATGAAAACTGTTGCTACTGCTCTCATTAGCCTAAGTCAGCACATCTGTTAAGTTTATCCAGTAAAAGATATGCTGATTTTCCTTTAAGAGTATTAATAGTCTTCATTAATATCTTCCCTAATATTTTAAAATAGCAATTTACTTAAATTTAGCTCACAGAAGCATTGCAATTATAAAAAAAACCCAGTCTTTTGACACTTTTTATTCTGTACATATATACTAATTTCTCTATTCAACTAACAATTTGGTAGTTTGCTTTTCAAACATCTTTATAAATGGGTTTACATAAATTTAAATAGTTCTTCCCTGATTTCCTACTCTCTTGAACTCTACTTTCCACTTCAGATTATTCACTCTCTGTATAGTCCAAGAGTCTTGAGTTACAATTGCTTTGCATTTCTAAACAGGAAGAATTACACTATGAAACAATACATTTAGTATAATTTGTTCGTCTAAAATATAAAATTTTTAAATTTTACCTCCTTGCTTTCATCCAAATCTGAGTCACTGCTAAACTCTTCTGTGTTCAGACGTTCAAAATCAGACTCTCCAACAGCTATTGGTACTGTAACAGTAAGGCTTGGGTTGTTTATGAATGATGTATAATCACTGCCACCTATAACAGTGGCCATTCCATTTTCATTTTTGCCATAATTTGTATCTTTCCTTAGTTCAGTGACAGTACAGTTGGAAATGCAATGGTTTATCTCATCATTCAACTGATCTGTTGCTGTTCCTTGGTTTATAGCAGCTTGTTTTCCCAAACAAGACCTTTGGACACATTCACCTGCTTTTTTCTTCACATAATCTATTCCCTTCTGAATCCTTGCCACAGCAATCTGGAGATTGTTCATTTCATTATCATCGTCTGTAGCAGCAAGGTTGTCTGAACTAAACGAACTCAGCAGCAAGGCCAGAAAAAGATTCAGTACCTAATTAAAAAAAAAAACAATGAAGACAACAGAGCTGATTTTTTCAATTTTTCATCCACATGCTTCTTATGAACCCATTATGAACACAGGCTTTGTGTTTTCATCTACAGTAATGATTCTGTAAGTACACAGTAAATAAAATGCAAATGCAATTTAAGTACAATACCTTCCCTGTACCTCAACAGAGGGGATTTTGTGGCTTTACATTGCTTATGTTTGTAGAAGGTCAGAAATTAATGATTCTTTGGTACTATCTGAACAGATTCAACATGTTTACCTTTCTGAAAAATTGCAGCACTCTGATCTCTGCAGAAAACACATTTTCTATGTGCTGGTCCAAACTCACACAAATAATTTTTTGGTGTGCGACTTAAAAAATGAGGAATTCACCCTCATTTAATGTCTTTTAATCCCCAAGTCATCCTTTTCCCACAGCAAGACAAAACATATATAAGTTACAAAAGCCCAGAGGTTACCAGGAACTCAAATGCCAAAGCACCAGCTCTTAAAATCTTCAAATCAGCTCTTCCATCAGCTTGGAAGATAAGATAAAAAACTGTTTTGGGAACACAGGAAGACAAATGCATAAAACAGCCCTGAACATACAGCAGGGATGTTTGCTCATGTAAGAAGTTTTCCTACAGCTATGGAATAAAATCAGAATACAGTAAACACTGTGGAAATATTCACATTAAGTGGATACTTCATTCCACAAAGTTCAATCTTCTGGTTTAAAAAACTGCTTGTGGAGTTTAATCAAACAATTTCACAGTTTTCTTCATTTTAAGATGATAGATTTGTAGAAAATTCTGAAGCAAGTGGCTATGCAACTAGAAGCTGGGCTGGCTTGGTTTAAAGATACTTACCTTACTCTGCTCAGAAATTTTATTCTTAAGGAATACTTACAGGATGGCTAATTTAAAATCTCTTCTGCTACTGAAAATTGTTTAAAGCAGAGATGTTTAATAACAGAGAGAATGAGAAAATCAGACCAATAGGCAGAGCAATTAATATCTTAAATACTGGCGAGCTAAAAAATAGAAATAAAACATTTTAAAGGAGAAATTTATACAAACTAGTGCAAATCTGATGCTTTCTCTGAAAAAGAAAAAAGCAGGGCATGTTAGAAGTATCTGTAGAAAGCACTTATGAAATAGAAAGCAAAAAATGAAGAAGCAAAAGAAAACCTGAAGTAATTGAAGCTGGGTTTTTTTCTGCATAACAACTTCCTTCTAATTCAAGTTTCTTTACTCCATTTGTGTAAAATGCTGGCGGTGCAGCAAGCAGGTCTCAAAATGGCATACATTTCAGAGTCTTATGAATGCAATAGCAGTCATTTAGACAGGAGAGATCAGAAAAAGATTTTTAAAAAGGCCCAATAATCTGCTTAAGTGTGATTGGAAGCAATGACTAAATCGGTTAGGGAGAAAAGGCCCTGCTGTATCCCCTTCTGCAAATAGGAAACTTCCACTCTGGAAGTCCAACGCTGAGGGTGCCCTTGCTCTTCTCTCCCTCTCTAGGTAAGCAGAGTAGCCCACAACACCCTGAGCACCTGGAGCTGCACGCTCTCATTCACATCCTCTGAACTGCACTCCGGACCCCTGAGGGGGGTCATCCTCCAAGCCAAGGCCTCTAGATAGGATCAGAAATGTAACAAACAGAAAATTCCATTTCAAAACCCATTCTCATAACAATTCCAAATAATAAAAATCATATTTAAAAATCACATTTAATAATACTTTCATAATTAATTACTGGTCCTCTTACCTTTCATATTCTAAATGAATTGTAAAATTATTTTAGCTACATACCACTAGGTTTCCAATCACCATGACCATCATGAAAACAATAAGGCACATGGCTTGGTCTGCAACCTCCATGCAGTCCCACATGGTTTCTATCCATTCTCCACACAGCACTCGGAACACAATCAGGAAAGAGTGGAAAAAGTCGTGCATGTGCCAGCGAGGCAGTTCACAGTCACTGGAGATCTTGCAGACACATTCCTTGTAGCTCTTCCCAAAGAGCTGCATCCCAACCACAGCGAAAATGAACACAATGATGGCCAGCACCAGGGTCAGATTCCCCAGAGCTCCCACTGAGTTGCCAATAATCTTAATTAGCATATTTAGGGTTGGCCAAGATTTTGCCAATTTGAAAACTCGCAACTGGAAAAGAAAATAATACAGGCATTATTTGCAGTAGTTACAAAAATGCTATAGAGAGGACAGCGTGTTACAAACTAGTGACTCTCAGCAACAGCAAAAAGAAGAAACTTCAACATGATTCTAACAACTGTAACTTCCATAGCATTTCATGAAACCCACACTTTTAAAACGTAATACATTTTAGACTTTGCTCTTCTTTTTTTCTGTGGGGGTTTTTTTGGTTTTTTTTTTTAGCATATCTATTCTTTTCCACATGAAAGAAACAGCACACTGGTTGTATTTGTTCAGACAATGGATTCTGAACACACACACACCTTGGACATTACATGTAGAAACAGATTAAAATAAAAATATTTTTCTAATAAAATAAAGATCTTTTTTTTTTGCTAAGGAGAAAAGAAAAATCAATCTTCTTAAAATTCATTAAACCCATGAATGTTGTAATTCCTACATTTTAAAAGAACACCACTAGCCTTCTTGCTATTTCCAGATATGAAAGTCAACAAGACTACAAAGTTTTCTGCTTCTCAATATACACTAAACAAACTGTACATTTCACTGAACTTTACTCATTCATGTT
Organism: Ploceus nigricollis; assembly: GCA_013399945.1. Lineage (NCBI taxonomy): Eukaryota > Metazoa > Chordata > Aves > Passeriformes > Ploceidae > Ploceus > Ploceus nigricollis. Next base: position 1,307,262 of record VXBC01004838.1, on the reverse strand, counting down.
TAAAATAACAGCTCTTTCCCTTGAAAGAATATTTGCTTCTGAACAGAAAAATGGCACACAGTATTCAATGATAAATAATTTTTAAAACATGCCTGCAGATATATCCTGTGTCACTTACTAAAAAGTATACTAAAAGGTGTCTTATTTATATGAACAGAGTTGAAATACAAACATAATTAATTAATTAATGCAGATGTATTATTTACCAATCTGAATGATCGGAGAACGGATAATCCATCCACGTTTGACAAAAAAAGCTCCACCAAACTAAGAGTAACTATAAAACTATCAAAAATATTCCAGCCAACTTGGAAATAATTAAAAGGATGCATGGCAATTATCTTGAGCACCATTTCTGCTGCAAAAATTCCAGTAAAAACCTGAAGAAAAAAATGTTACTGTTACTTTATGGATGATTATGAAGAAGTTGAACCTGCAGATAAGGTACAACTGAAGTAAGAAGTAACATCCCTCTTACAGAAGGATGTCACGAAGTAAAATTATTGCAAGCTGAACCCCAGAGAGAAGGTAAGTAGCAACATCAAAATGAGCTGTAGCATAAATATGCAACATCAGTTAATGTTAAGATACATTTAAGTGCCTACTGAAGAATAAGCTACTCCTAACAGGCCTCCAGTTTGCTCCTTATATCTGCCATCCACCTAATTAAATCTAATTAAAGGAACTTTCCCCAGCAAGATAATACACTCGCTCTTGTCAGAATGGAAGCTGCTTTAACAGAGGTGTGTGGGAAAACATGAATTGGTCATAAATTGGAGTGATGTACCATTAACGAAGTCTATATAGGAACTCACAAGTAAGCTTATCTTCTCTAATGGCCCAAAAAAAAAGGTCATTTGTGCCAAGGCTTGCCTAAGTAAAACTCCTTCCTGACTCTGAATGCCTCTGATATCTTCTGAAGCAGCAGGCAAACAACACCTCTGAAATAAATTCACTGACTTTACTGTAGATGTATGATCACCAGTATCTACAAAACTGCATAAATTACTATCTTTCACAACAAAGATGAAAAAAAGTTCAAAAAGATCAGGAACATTTTACAGTCTCTAAAATGTAGAGCTACAGAGTACAGAAACAGAAGAAAGCAACTGCTGAAACCATACCAGTGTCATAGGAGCATACTGGCTGACTGGGAGCACACACAAATTCTTGGCATGAGGGAACACTTATAGTCACACATACTAAACTACTCCGTTACATAGGAAAGGTAGGAATGGGAGTTTCCTGGGTAAAACATACAGACACGATCCCAAGACAGCTCTCTAAAACAGCTACAGATCCTCATCTATTTGTCTTCCTTATCTTTTCCTCAAAGACATCCTGCATATATTTTAAACAGCAACATGAGATATTTATCTTCTACAGATAATGATCTCTAATTTCAGGTTAAGGTGAAAAGAGTGAAATATATCTGTATTGGATAAAAATACCAGCATACAATTTAAATGCTGATACTTTAACTCTTTAAGTCTGAGTATGTTACCAACATGTATTAGAATTTCACATATTCCAATAACCAAATTGTTTTATTATTATTCTAGATCATAACCACCAGAATAACCACTTAGAATAAGCATAGGTTAAGAAGTATAACATATCTGTATTATTGCTGTTATAAACCAAATACAGCTACTCCACCAAACCCGACCCACAGACTGTGTCCACCAAGGAACAAAACCCAGCTCTATCAACAAGATACTCTTAGAATAAGTCACACATTCTTTGCCTTCCAAATTGTTATGGTCCAATCAAATAAATGGTCTTCAAGGAAATACAAAATCAACACATAAAAATAGCAGTGAAAAATAAAAATCCAAAATAGCATTCAGCTCTTTTTGTGTTATCAATGGTACTTACACTAAGAAGGATCTTATTTGACTCCTACTTATTTTTGTAATACTAAACAAAAGCATGTCAGATTTCTTTCAGTTCCATGCAATTCAAACTCTGGCTGTTGGAAACTCTATTGAAGAAGTTGTAATACAGAAGTCAAACTTTAAGATACAACATCTCTCAAATACTCTTATATACAACATATTCCAAATGGTATTTTTAGACTATTTTTAGTACAAATAAACCTTTAGCATTTATTTTAGGGGATGACAAAAATTATAAAAGCAATTCTATTCCAAAGAGAAATTGGAATATACAGAGTCCAACTGTATAAAATTTTATAGATTGAAGGACTTACCAGATTTCCTATTGTAAGTACAGCCTCAAAATGGTCGGTCATTGGATAATGTTCCATGGCCATAAACAGTGTGTTTAAAACTATGCAAACAGTGACAGCCAGATCAACAAATGGATCCATTACAATAAATTCAACTACACTCTTTACTTTTAACCAGGGCTCACAACACTCCCAAATTAAGAAAGTGTGGGCAAACTTATCCCAGCAAGGTGGACATTTTTGTCTGGATCCTTCAAGTTCTGGAGAAAAAGAGAAATTTATAGTGAACAAGTTTTGGAGACTGTGAAGGTAATTTTTTATCTGCTTTTTCAGGTTTTAATCTTTATACCTCAAACCACTAAGGACACTTGGAAGAACATCCTCAGACTTCCAGGAACTTAATTTATTGTTTCTGACACAAAAGGTTTTAGAAGACTAAAAGAAAAACTCAAGTGTTCTGAGCAAATAATTTTAAAACTTGTCTATTTTTAATAAAATATGATCTTGCTTAAAAAAAAACCTAAAAAGCCATAAAAAATATGCTTATGATTAGGGATCTTTTTTTAGTAAAACTTCCAACTTCAAAGTCCTCTTAAATGTCGAAGTACTTATTTTCAGGAAAATATAACATTCATTTTAGTCTGAAAAGGATTCCAAAAATTATTCAAGCTTTTTTTCATTATTTTCACTAGTAGTCATTCCACTGTTCAAAGTAATCCTTGTACAAATTTTTTTCTCCTTATTAACTAAAGCCTGGCCTTGAATTTGCTCTAGTATTTTTATGGTATGGTTAGTGGCAAATGTATCACAAGGCATTTCTTCCAATAACTGTATTGTTAAGAAAGAATAACTAGCATAAAACATATACATATTACCCATTTTAATTACAATGAGCTTTTTACATCAGCCTGTTTATCAGATTCCTTCCTTTCTTTTTTCACTATGTACATGCATTTTTTTCCTGTTATTCAGTTTATGTATTTGCAATGGCTACATATTTTTTTCTTCTGTATTTATATAGTGATATAATACCTTCAAGCAAGTCTAAGACTATTTCAAGAAAGTTCAAGTGTCTCCAGTTATAACATACCTTCCATTCTATTTGTGATAACATCAGCTAGACTCATGGCCCTTTCCCTTAAATCAGGATCCTCCAGCAACTCCATTGGTATTTGATATGAACTTGTACGTCTGTTTTTTATTTCTATTTCTGTGGTAGTGCGCTAGTTAAAAAAAAAAAAAAAAAAGGTGTGTAAATTAAATTCAACTTTAGAAATACTGTGATTTTTTTAAATTACAATTTTCATAATATACTTCCTAATATAATTAATGGTTTTAAAACATTAAGAAAAACATTTGGATACTTAATTACCATACTTCCACCGCATTATACTCTAATAACATTACTCCACTTTAGACACTAATAAATTTTGAAGGTGCTACAGCCAAGAAAACAAAGCAAGACTTGCAGAACTTGTGTAAAAACAATTTCCAGTTCCATACTTTCTCTACCAATATTTCCATTCTAAACTAGTTAATTCACAAGATACTTCTAACTACTTCTAAGTGTTTAATGCTAGGAAGATTCTGCAGCAACAACTATTCCATAAAATAAAGTTTTAAAGATCAGTTTTGATCTCTATACTCATTCAAAACTTATTTAAATTATCTTTTCTAAATTGAATCATTATCAACTCTGATTTATTTTAGGAATTTCAACTGAAGAAACAGCACAGGTCTGACTTAATTGATCCCAAAAATAAATACTTGTTTTATATGATTTTATTTTAAAAAATGAAAGCTGTATTAGAACTATAGTATTGAGCACATCTCAGTTATGAAAAATTTTTGAATGCATAAGGATGGGTAGACTTTTTTTCAGTCCATTAAATAAATGCATGAAAATAAACATATAATAAACTGCAAGGAGATTATAACTGCAAGGCATGTGGCTGATAACTGCAAGGAAGCTGGCTGATGTACTTTCAGGTGCCATAACCCATACAGAAATTTCTGTTTCAGTAAAAAAACATTTTTAGGAAAAAACATGCACATGTCTCTCCTCCATTCCCAAAGCAGACTGATGGAAAAGGAAAAACCAAGCAGAATTAAAATGTTTTGTCAGTTTGGTGTTTTTGGCTTTTTTTTTAATTATACCGTGATCCTAGGCAGTGAGCAACTCAGATAGTCTTTGAAACCCAGGAGGAAAAAATGCTTTCAGCACTTCTAAAATGTCAACATAATCTTTAAGACTACGCTATATTTGCACAATACCAAATGTATGAACAAATTCATATTACCGACAGAGATTCAGAAAATACACTTAAAAGGAGGCTAAAACCATAAAGAAAAAAAGAATTTAAATAATCTAATAATGTACAGGAAGCTTAGAGTTGGACATCCTATTTTGGGTTCTAAAACAGATTTAGCAATGGAACATTACTAATCTGATTCATTAAGGAGATGTATGCATATCTTTTCTTTCCAGGTATGTAAAAACTTACTGCTTTGTTGTCTTTCATGCTTCACTTTTGACTGAATCCCTTCAAACTCATTTAATGACATTAAGATCTGTAAAAGCATTCACAACTTCTCATCCATTTTCAAAGCAATAATTTCACTGAAACATTGTCCATGCAATAACGGCCATGAAACCTGAAGTAATTTATAACTTTCTTACATTGCCATCAGTCGTTGGTTTATCTATTATCACCTCTGGCAGAAGTTGTCCAGTAGGAGACAACAGACCTGGTGGTCCATCCACCAAGGAAACCACTCCATTGCAATCCACAGTGCTGTGCATCTTCCCATTCACTGGGAAGACTGTCAACCTTCTGGATGACCTACTGGCCTGGCTGATGTTACTGTTGCGCCGTTCACCGTGCCTGCGCGGCAGAAACAGAGAACCTCTTCTGCTCGAATTATCCTCATACATGCTGTGCTCATCGTCAGCCAAGTCATTTTCTGATCCCCTCTCTCTTCCATCATCTCTAAAACTGAAAAGACTTGTTCTGCTACTAGGCCTGGGAGAAAACAGGGAGCCATGAACACTCAGCAAAGACTGCAAAGGAAACATAAAAAACGACGGTCTGAAGATTATAAGTATACAAAATGCATATCTATGTATAAGAAAAACAATAATAATTTATGTTCCCCAGGAATTTGTCAGTGTTATCTTTAATACACTGCCTCAGGCTGATCTCAAAGATGCATTAAAGATGAAAGTCAACTGAGTGGATAAATTTACAGTGTGCCTAAAACAATAACTGGACAGAAAAAAAATAACATGTATAAAGCCATAGTTGTTTCAATCTCTGCTTTAAAAAGAAAAACCAAGATTTCCATAAACTCCAATGATCCACATAGATCATGCATTATGTTAAAAGATATCAATACCTTTAGTCTTCTAAATTCATACATTATACTTAAAAATTTCCTTTTACGAATTAATAAGGCATTTCTATTTCAGATTAACTAGGAAAATGCAATGCTGCTGTGCATGTTAAGGTCCTGAATAATAAAATGAGAGACTTTTTAAAAGTACACTTTAGGCAATAATACCAACAGTAAGTTGGTATTTAAGAGAATGCTACATTATTTTTCCTTTGTTGCCCTACATTGCAAAGTTGCAGTGAACTTTGTTGTATATGACAGTAATCTCACAAATTCCAAAAATGACAATTGCATTACTCACCTGGTGGGGTGATGTAAATGGTTTCCCATAAGTTAGTCTGTTCCCATCAAAAGAAAAACGGAAACCTTTCCTTTTGATACTGCCATCTGATTCAGATTTTGGAAGCTTTTCATCCTTCATGTCACCCTCTTCTCCAGAGAGCTCTCTCTGCCTTCTTTTCTTCCTTCTATTTCTCCTTTCTTTGGCACTTTTTGAGCTAAGCTTGGATGCGTCTGAAGAACTATCTGAGGGTGCAGCATTCCCACTTTCACAGCTGTACTCAGTCATCTCTATTGCAGCTGCTGCTATTGCCTGCCACAGCAATTATTTAACAAGATGCTTTATAAATTACACAATTTTTAAAGCAGGATATAGCCCTTGTTCCTAAGATTTCTATCAAATTACTTCTAGTAAACAGTGTAGTTGGATTTGTGCAAAGCTACAAATGAAATTCTGTAGTATGAATGGAATTCGAATGGAGCTCTACTTAGCATCTGTGTCATGGAGTCAGCCCACATCATCTACAGCCACAAAGTTCATTAGAAAATATTTGAAAATTATTATGTTTATTAATTAGAGTGAATGCAACATCAAACAAAAGAGCTAAACAGAGTCACACTTCAGTCTGTATTAATTTAGTAAACTAATCCTAACTTTTATTGTAAGTAGCTTCCTTAAGCTGCTTCCAGTCTTTGATTTGCTAGTAGCAGCACAAGTACCAAAATTGAATCAGAAATTTATAGATGAAAATATTTTAAACTCTAATCAAGGGTTGAAAAGTATTGAAATTTTTTCTAAGATGAGAATTTGGAAAATCATCATGACAGTTTAATAGCTACTACCCCAAGACAATAGAGATTAATTTAAAACTAATATTCTGATTTGGATGCTACTCTTTTTTCCTAGTTCAGAAATTCATTAACACTTTAGATATTATATATTTTAAAAGCAAAAAAGAGGCATAGAAAAAGCAGTCTATAGTATTTGCAAGGTATGTTAAAGAGTGGATTTTTTTAAATATGTAAATTCAATTACTGGTTTTGTTTTAACAAATAGCATGCAAACAAACACACTAAGGCCCAGATTCTTGTTAGAAAATACCTGAGCTTCTTCTTGCTGCTTCCGCAGTTGTTCAAGCTTCAGTTTAAAGTCTGCCTCCCTCTGCTCTGCTTCAACAATAGTTGCTTGATTTTGTTCTTCATAGGCCATGGCAACGACAGCCAAAATCAAGTTAATCAAATAGAAGGAACCCAGAAAAATCACCACAACAAAAAATATCATGTATGATTTGCCAACAGCTCGTAGTGTCTATAGGAGGAGAAGAGAAATCAACCAGCTGGTGAAGAAATGCATCACATTGAAGAAAAGTCACATCTCACAGGCTGGAGTTCTTAGAATGCTTACCATGTATTAGCATGCTTTCCCTTTGAAATAACCAAATAAATCAAAAATGGCACAATTGATTAGATAATTAGAAGATAGTATTTATTATAATTAACACATTTGCACACACCATATAATGAAAATCTACTGCAAGAAAGTTAATTTGTATCAAGTCATTCATTCTAAGTTATAAAAAATAGGATTAAGGGTACTGAAATTAAGGTTCAGGTTTTACTGTCATAAAGTCTTTCTACAATTTAAACTCAATATTGGCATTTTTGAAAGTATCATGAGGCACAAAATGAAACATACACTGGAAAAGTCAAACTAAGGACCAAAAACCCCTCATATGCCTCTTCAGAAATCATGAGATTCTCTATCAAGTGTCCATGTCTGCTTAGTTTTGCAACTGAATTTGCTTCCTTTGATAAATTTTAATGGCTAACAATAGCAATGGTATGTAATATAAATAAGAATGGCCTTTCCATGATTGATCTGGGGCCAGTAATACACTAACCACAATTTTTAAAATATACTCACCAACTGATAAAGATTTTCCCAATAGTCCTGTGTCATCAGTCGAAACAGTGACAAGAAAGCCCAACTGAATGTGTCAAAGCTAGTATATCCATAGTTGGGATTTTTACCAGCTTTCACACAGATAAACTCTTCTGGGCATTTACTAGAAGAGGAAAAAAAAAAAAAAGAAAAAGGCAAAACAATCCATACACTAATTTCATATAACACTATTTTTAAAAATTATTGTTTCTTGAGCTTCTTATGAAGCTTCATCTGTGGAGGATGCTGCTATTTATGGCTTAAAACAACTCAAAGATTACTGAGGAAATTAAAAATCTGTTCTTTAAAGAATAATCCAGAGAGAGCAAAGAAGTAATGGCAATATTTCCTTCTATTGCCTTTCACAATTTTAAACAAAATAAAGTTTATTATCAACAGTTTGATATTACCTGTTCAGATATCTCTTCAATGAAAATAATATATGTACTTTACATAGAGATTTCAATAGGTGGATACTTCCATGCAGGAAAAGACAGCCAACACAGATATTTTATGCTGAACTTTGTCCGTCAGTGAGGTTGGCATACCAGATTTCTTGGCTTCTTCCCATCTGGGAGCCTAATTAACAAATTCTACCAATTTGTCAAGAGCAAATACCCAGCACAGGGATACTTTCATGTCATGAAATTTTTCATACTGGTTTTGAGACTAGATGATACAATCTTGATATCAAATGTAAGCACACTGTTTCAATTAGGACAGAAGAGGCTCTTGTCCCCAGAACCTCTACAGAAAAACACTGTGAAAATTTCTTTTCACGTATGTGTGCCTGTTTGATGTGCATTTATACACAAACCCAAAATGATCTCATAGTTACATATATAAGTTAAATGTTTACAAAAATAGTTTGACTATAAGTGTTTTAAAGCTATTACCAACCAAAACCAAGGGATGGACTGATAATTCATAAGCATATAGAATTATATGATTTGGTTATTATATGATTGCTATTTTAGGGTTGAGAAATGGCAGGAAACCCATGGCAAACAATGTGCTTAAGTCATTGATAACACAAGGTCTACCTGCTAAGTGGAATTTTCTAGTTACATATGAGCTTTTAAAATAAATTTCCAGCAAAGTATTTTGTCATTTAACACTTTTACTCATTCAAATGTCTAGCTACTAGGAACCATATTATTATTAACTGTGACATTAGGTAACTAAATTATCTTTTTAAAGTTTAGATTGATATTTTTTACATGTTTAGACAGATAGTATGTAATTTTCAGTGTACCTTACCCTGCATCTGAGCTATTGCCACAAAGCAGAAAATCCTTTGTTCCTTCTGGGCGATAGAAATGACCTAAAGGAAAAAAAGAAATAACATGTTTAAAAATGAAAGGAGGTTTTTTGGGTTTGTTTGTGAGGATGAATCTATGTTCAAGTCAAAAGGTTTTGAATGTTCATAATCTCCCATTAATGTTTTCCCAACAGTGGGAAGTGACCTCAAAGATCTGTTTCCAAAACACCTGCCATGGGCAGAAATGCCATTTAACAGATTGGGGCCCCATGCAACCTGGCCTTGAACCCTTCCAGGGATGGGGCATCCACAGCTTCTCTGGGCAACAAAATAAAACACATTACAAAAATAAAATCCTAGAACAATGATTAGAACATAAATTGCATATTCTTTTCTTGAGTCACTGCCCACTGAATACCCTTCCAAGATAGATAAGAAATATAAAATACAAAACTTAAAACTCTTCTTATTCAGTAAGTAGATTGTAATCAGACAAAGCCTGTCTCCTTTAAAATGGAACATTTATAATGGCTTTCTGGCAGTTTTGCAGTCAGGGCAACATAACTAGCACATCCTAGGAAAATATGAAGGCAGCATTTAAAAAGAAGACAGGTGCTCCAATTATAATTTCTAACAGCTGCTGTACTGTAAACAGCTTTACAGAATTTTTAATTATAAGGTGGTAGCCTTCAGAAAAAGAGAAATACATATTGTTATTAATGAATAACAATTGTGCCGTCCTTAAAATAAAACAAAAAAAAACAGTAAAATAATACAGTTAGAAAGATGATAATGAATTAGGGAAGAAGTTTATAGAAGGTAGACGCCATTCAGTAGTACCTAGGCAAACTGGAGAAACAGACTGACAAGCGACACATCAAATTCAGCAAAGACAAACACAGCTGTGTATCTGGGAAGGAAGAGCCTCTTGCAGTGATACAGGCTGGGAACTGACTGGCTGACAACAGTGCTGCAGAAAATGCACTGGGAATTTTGCTGAACAGAGAGCCAGGAGAGGCTGAGTCAGCAGGGTGCCCTGACAGCCAAGAAGGGCAACAGCCTGCAGGGCTGCAGGAACAGGAGGCCAGCTCATAGAGCAAGGGAAGTGACTGCCCCCCTCAGCTCTGCACTCATCAGACCATACCCAGAGTACTGTGTCCAGGATTGGCAGCTCAGTGCAAGCAGACCTTGAACCCTTCCAGGGATGGGGCATCCCATTTCATAGTGAAGCAAGTGAGTTCAGCAAGTGAGAATTCACTATGCGCCGAGAGGAACCTGCGCGTGTTCAGCCCGGCAAAGGGAAGGCTCTGGGGGGGGAGTTGGTAGAAAGCATCCCAGCAACTACAAGGAAGTTATCAAGGGGACAGAGACAGATTGTTCTCAATTATGCATGGCAGAAAAATGATAGGCAACAGGCATAATTACAAACAAGAGAGGTTCAGACTAGATATAAGGAGAAACTTTTCATCATGAGGATAGCCGGGCACTGAGATCTGGAAAAGAGATAGAAATCTGGAAAAACACTCAACTAAATCAACCTGCTGTCATTCTCAGCTGCTTTCAAGCTGACAAAGATTTTGGCTTTTTAGGGTAAAAAGCCTACTGTATTTAAACAGTCAGAAACAGCCCATAATATATGAATATAGGACAATGAAGATATTTGAACATAGGAGGATTCTAAACTGAACATTTAAATATAGTGATGAATATAGATTTGAATCCACCATTCAAAATCAGTATTTATAATGCAGCTGACACTGCATTATACAAATGATTAAGAATAGATATATGAGAAAGAAGAAATACAAACACAACCAGACCAAACAGCCTTGCTTGCATCAGCACTCCGTTACACGCCCAGCAAAGACAAAACATGTAGCACAGAAAGCAACTGATATTCTGGAAAATTTTATTTCTTTTAGATTGCCACCTAGGGCAAACTGGAAATAGAGAATCTATGTACTTATAAACTGTATCTGAAGTGAGAATTCACAAATGTTCTGTAGCATCTTCAAACTATCAGCCAAAACTGCCCAAAAAGCACTATCACCACTCCATTTTCACTCCATCCCTTCTTAGATAAACTAGCTAAAATGACAGATTTCACAGAAAACATAAACATAGTCACAGAATTTAAACAATTCAGAACTAGAGAAAGATAACTCAAAAATGCAGAAAACAGCAGACAACTTTAATGTCCAATGTTAAAAACGGGAGAAAATCTGGTTCATCAAAACTCAGCCTATAACAACAGTATTTTCCTTTACTTTTTGTGAGAGTCACTGGGGAGGACAGCTAGCATCCATTATCCTATAAATTTCTTTTTACTTAAATACACTACTTTTACAATTAATCGCTAAGCAATGCCCTGTAAATCCACTTCTAGTACAAACCCACACAGGGAAACTGATTTTTGGTAATTAGAGAAGTTATTATACTACATCTCACAGTTCACTGTGTATTATAATGTGATTGACGCTATCACTTAAAAGGACAGAAATACAAAACATAAGCATCTGCATGTTTCTGAACCAGCCTGGATGTTATCTCTTTAGTCTACAGACATTAAGCCTGCTGGAAAATATCTGGATAAAAACATCTTTTTCAGTCCCAAGCAACAAATCCTAAAGCTGAATACCATCTCTCTTCCTACTAGAATCTCGGCCTGCCTGGGGAGTTTTGTATCAGTGAAAGCAACTGGTTTGTTACCTCTACCAAATAAAAAAAGCACCTCTTAACTAGGCTCTCTGTCTTTTTTATACCCTAAAGATACAAAAAGAGCATAAAAGAATTGGCTTTGTGAGGCCTTGAGAAGACTAGGGAGGGAGCAGGCGGGGAGGAAGGGATGTGCAAAGATCTTCACTCTACCTACAAGTATAACATGAAAGAATGTAATGGAGATGGAGCCTCACTCATCTCAGGAGTGTACTCTAGAAAGGTAAGAGGCAACTAATAAAAGTTTGAGCATGGCAATTCTGAAATGATATTCAAGAAAGTTTCTGTGAGACTGGTCAAATGCTGGCACACGCCACCCAGAAGAAGCTGTGGCATCTCAATCCTTAGAGATACTAAACACTTGAGTGGAACAAGGGATTGAGCAGCCTGATCTAAATGGACCTGCAGCTGAGCAGCAGTTGGTCTGGACTGTGGAGATCTTGTCCAACCCACATGATTCCATGATTCTAAAACTAACCTAAGCCTCTACACACATTTCTAAGTGCAGTTAATGGAAAGAGCAATCACGTCAGCATGAGTTTGGGATGTAATATACACAAATTCCTATTCTTTGCCATCCAATTTAATTGGTTTTTTTTAATCTTTAGTCTGCAGTATGAAACAGTTATCTTGTGATGGTGTGTTGGTTTATATAAAAAAAAAAAAATTAGCAAGTTACAACAGTACTTCTTACTTTCTTCATTAATGTAGGCGGCCCAGTCAAATTCTGTACCATTAAAGTATGGAACGACATGCTTTTCAAAAGCTGTTGAATTTTCTGATGGCCAGAACAGGCATTTATTCTTCAAGTTGCCCATGAACAGCTGCAGTCCTATCAGTGCAAATACACTCAGGCAAAATACAGTCAGGATCATCACATCCGAGAGCTTCTTCACGGACTGAATCAGGGCTCCTACAATAGTCTTCAAGCCTGCAAACAGGAAGATTTTTATTATAATATGAAATATTTAACTAAGTTAAAATGCAATCTAAATGCCTCTAACACACTACTAAATACCATGCACAGCTTCAAAAAAAACAGTCTTAAAGCATTTTCCTAAGGAAAAGCCACCCATAAGTTTCATCATTCCTGAAAAATAATTTGAAATTATGAATGAGAATAAATGGCATACATTCCAAAGCACTTGCTCTTCAAATCAAGAGCTTTCAATTCATGCTCTCTATACATGTACACTACATCTAAAGAAAATAGTTTATTTTATTTTCTTTTTGATGCCTCTTGCTCCAAACCTTTGCCAGTATTCTATTACAATACACAACATTTGGTTCTATAACAGCAAACAAAAAGAGACCACAATTTTATTTCAATAGTAATTTTAATGTCTGCATTCTAAAGCATCATCTTCTGTTGGAGGTGGGGTTTGGTGAAGATAGGCATCATAAGCTAATAACTACATCATGCAATCCCCATGCTACTCATTATTATCTTATTCCTCTGTCAGAAATTCAACTTTTACAAAACTCTAAAATTTTCAATCCCAAATGTCTTTCATAAATACGTATATGTAACATTGACATTAAAAAGACTTAATTTTGATCCTTAATGTGGGAGAGAAAATTTGACATCATTAAATGGAGGAATATACAGGCTATGCAAATGAGTTCTTCATGCAATTGACTATTAAACTCTGAGGCTGACTGTTTAACAGAATTAGAAAAGGAAATGAAATTGAAATTAAGACAAAAACCTGGATGTTTCTCTTAAAAACATGAGTTCAGCTTCTGTGCAGTTTCAGTCAGCCTCAGTGTTTAACCTCGCTCTCACCTGGAATGACTGATATTGTTTTCAAAACTCGGAGAACTCTGAATGTTCTCAACGCTGAGACATTGCCCAGGTCCACAAACTCTGTCACATATCTGTAGTGAGGGATTCCACACACAAACACAATGACAGCACACACAAAATTAAACAGAGGTGATGTAGAGTGTCTACTATTTTACACAGTTACTTCTTACCTGGAATTACAGAAATAGTTTTCAAAGCTCTCAATACTCTGAAAGTTCGAAGAGCTGAAAGATTGCCTAGGTTTACAAATTCTGTTATATACCTGTAGGATTAAATCACAGTTATTCAGAATTGAGGCAGAGCTTATACTACTTACCTGGACCTGAAATCCAGAAATCTTGGGGTTTTTGTTTTGGTTTTTTTTTGAAGGAATAAGTTAAAATTAAAGATTTGCATTCATATTTTCCTGCTTCAATTAAGTTTTCCCTGAGAAATTCACCCTTAAGATTTACCATTAACTGCCAATTTAAAATCAAACCTAACAGACCTGCTTTTGTTTTTAAAATCCCATTTTAAATTCATTGTAAGTGGTATCTTCTGTACTGTGGAATAGTCCACTAATTCTGCTATGTGCTACATTAGTGTAAAATATTCTAGTGGAAAAACTTGAAGCACAATTCATCTACAATTAATTTCATATGAACTAATATAAGTTAAACAAACTATTACACGTTCAAAAAAATTTGTTATTTTACTTAAAAAAATACTATATACTTACGCAAAGGAAATGACAACAAAATCAAGCCAGTTCCAGGGGTCGCGAAGACACGTAAAATCATTTATACAGATGCCTCTTGCAAAGACTTTTACTAGAAATTCAAAAGTATAAATTCCAGTGAAAGTGTACCTATGAGAAAACATTCAAGCAGAAGTTAAAAACTGTTGTGTTGTTCAGTTATACATCACGAGCATACAGGAAAATAACTCAAACCCAGTAATTAGTACATGCACTGAACAGCAGTTATAAACTTACATAAAGTATGACTGTTTTTCCACAATTCTGTTGTGAGACAATAGGATTATACTTTTTCATTTTGTTTGAAAAATATTTTTGCAGTTTCTAGCACATAAGATTTTTTAATTTCAGCACTAATAATGATAATCATGAATAACATGAAAAAAAAAATTTGTTCAAATAACATTTGAGTATGGGTGCCACATGAGAAATACAGCCCATGGATAAGTAAAACTTATCTACTGAAGGTACTTGATGGTTGACCAGGCAGACCTAAGAATGATTAACAATAATCCAAATATTTTCTTTAAAGAGTGGGCGTGTCCCATAATTAGATTTTGCTGCACAAAATGAAGGTGTTTCAGAGGGGCTGTAGAAAGCATCTCCCACACTGAAAACCAGTAGTTTTGGGTGGAATAACCAATTTCTTTTTTTTCTTTTCTTAATGATAAAGAACAGCTCAGGAAGGAGAATTCATGAAAACATTGCTAATACAAACATTCTGAGGAAATGTATTTATCAGCATTTTGTTCAGAGAAAAAGTTTAACAATGTCACAGCTTCTTTCCTTTGCAGAGCTTGCAGGGACTGTGCTGCTTTGGGTTGCAGCTACGATCAAACTCCAAGGAGGAAAAAGGAGAATACTGGTATTACACAAGTAAGTAAAACTGCATGGTCTAGCTCTTAATTTGCTTTTCATTTTTAAAGCATTTTAAAAATTATTAGCTTATTTAAGTATACTTACTCTACATTCTTCGCCCATTCTGGAAGGTTCCTCCATGTCATTAACACACAATTTGCCAAAATAGTGAGCATAATGACCTTGTTGAACAATGTTGACCATAGTTAAGGAACATACCCCTTTTAAAAGCCAAATTTGCATAACACAAAATACAAGGAATTGACCAGGACACCGAATACTGACAACATATACATTACAAATCAGTTTACTATCACTAGTAATGTCATAAATAATGCAAAGATATTTCACAAGAATGATGGTTATACACCCATCACAGAATCATTTAGGCTGGAAAAGACTGCTGAGGTCACCAAATCCAACTTTGACTCTTCACTTGTCAACTAGACCATGGCACTACGTACCACATCCAGCCATTTCCTGAACACCTCCAGGGATATTGACTCTACCACTTCCCTGGGAAGTCCATTCCAATGCTTGACAACCTTTTTTGTGAAGAAATTCCTCCTGATGTCCAACCTGAACTTCCCCTGGTGCAGCTTGAGGACATCTCCTCTTGTCCTGTCACTGGTTACCTGGGAGAAGAGGCTACCCCCAGCTGGCTACACCCTCCTTCCCTCAGCTGCTCCTCACAGGACTCACTCTATAGACCCTGCATCAGCTTCACTGCCCTTCTCTGGACCTGTTCCAGCACCTCAATGTCCTTTCTGAACTGAGGGGCCCAGAACTGGACACAGCACTCGAGGTGTGACTTCACCAGTGCTGAGTACAGGGGGACAGCCATTGTCCTGGCCCTTTTGGCCACGCTATTCCTGATAGAGGCCAGTATTGCCCCTGGCTTTCTTGGCCACCTGGGCACACACTGGCTGGTGTTCAGCTGCTGTCAACCAGCACTGCAAGGTCCTTTTCCACAGGCCACTTTGCACCCACTCTGCCCCCAGCCCGTAGCACTGCATGGGGCTGTTGTGGCCAATTTGTAGGACTCAGCACTTGGTCATGTTGAACCTCATGCTCTTGGTCTGGCCCCTCAATCCAGCTTGTCCAGGCCCCTCTGCAGGGCTGTCCTGCCCTCCAGCAGATCGACACTCCCACACAACCTGGTGATATCCACAAACTTAACAAGGGTACACTCACTCCCTTGATCCAGATCATCCATAAAGATTTTAGACAGGGTTGGGTTCAATACTGCACCTTAGGGAACTCTACTAATGACTTTTCTTCAGAATTTCATCAGCAGGTTAAGTGACTAATCTTAGCTCTGATTGATTTTGAAAGAATTAAAGGCAGGAACACATTCAAACACTGAATCAAAACTCCTAGTGTTAACATTAGTAATATTAATCAGTAACAATTTTTAACAAACCACTTGAAAAGGATATGAATGAACCAAAATCTTAATAGCTAGTCTTCTAGTGATATTGAAAGGAGATAAAAGGTACAAGGCAGGTGTGGCACTGAACCTGTGGATTGTCTTCGCTTTATCCAGTACTATAAATGTCTTTAAAAAACAGACAAAAAGGCATGGGGGTAGGGGGGTTAGGAAATTAAGGATACATTTTAGCAACCTTGCCATAATAGAGGCTGCTTACACACATCTAAGTAGCCAAATTTATTTTCAGTAGAATTGCGGAAGGAAATAACAGATTCTAAATTTTCATATGAGCAACAAAAATGCTACACCACGCATTCTTTGTCTCTGTGCTCTTAAAATCTGCATTTCAGTTTTCCTAGGATTAAGTTATTACATTAAAACTATAATTAAAATGTGACTTTTTACATTTAAATTTAATGCAGCTCTTTTATTTGCATTTCAGAACAAAGCTGGCAATGCAAAACAAAGCATGTAAGTAAACACTTTTGGCACCTCACAAGGAACTATTTAACCATTTCAGCATGTTAAAACTGCTTTTGGGGTGAGACATCCTTGACTTCTAAAATCCTTGGCTTTACTGCCTGTGCAGCTGTCACTAGTAACATCAACATAACCATTTTTGATTTTAAACAGGAGACACAATGGAAATATCATCTAATGAAATCTTAATTCAATCTACATTTAATGATTATTCTCCCAAAATCTAAAATCTGGAAATAAGCAGGCTACAACACTGAATATTTCTGTTTTCTAATGACATTTTACTATAAAATAAATAGGTCATTTGTCAATAGTGTTTGTGAAGTCAACAGAACAAAAACTAAAATAATTAAAAAATCTGCATCTGATTATTAGTATTCAAAATTTTATATTAGAAAAAACACTGCTTTAATTAGGTTGCTTATTACAGATATAATACAGCTCTTTGGTTAAATTCTTATCTTGCAAGATACTATTTTGTTGATTATTCAGTACTTAATTTCAAAAACTCATTCTATGGTTTTAATTCAACATGCATTTTATTGATTACACAATAAAATAACCACTTGCTGCTTATTTTGAACTGCCTTTTTAATGTAAACTCAGTTTTGTTTTCTTTCTTGACATCATTTTACTTCACATGCATATAATAAAAATAACTTTCCTTCATGCATACTTGCCAAAGTAAACACGTCTTTAAAGTAAAGTGCTCTTTTCTTCCTTTTTTATCAGTATTTCTATAAATGAAACCGAATCAGTATATATCAATTTAGATTTTGTCTCCAGGTCTATATTGGGCCTATAACATAGACCCAATACCAAAACACAATGATTGGTGTAGTCTTTATGCTTTTTTTTTTTTTTAATTTTGTAAACCAAACATTTTAATGATATTTTCAGGAACGTTTGACAGTGATTGTTCTGTCATATGACTGAGTGAGCATTTTGTCTAAAGATATCTGTAATGAACTAGATCTCAGGTATCATGTTTCTTACAAAAACCCAGAGAGCAGCCAGAGAGATGGAAAGTTTTCAAATGGTTCAGTATTAAATCAGATTTGAAGACACTACAGGACATTTAATATAAAATCTTTTAACTAAAATACCATAACGTAAGACATTAAAAGTGCCTTTTTTTCCCTTTTTTTTTAAAAGGCAACTTTAGCAAGAGTTACAGTTGTAACTGTAATTTCATAGTGAAATCAAAATAACTAACATGATAGCACCTACTGCATAATACTTTCAACCAGTGCTTCTGACCAACTCCCCAGCAGAGCATTTATCAGGTTACAGTAAAACAGGAGTGCTCTAATTACATTCTTAATACAAAACACTTACTTTTTTATTGATGTAATATGGGTCCAGGTCCTCCAGGGGTTCAGACACCATTCCTGGAGGAATATCACCATAAATAAATGGCAGTGTCTTTCCTGCCTCTAAGTCATTGTTTGGCTCTGGGTGATTTGCTTCATGACCAGCATCGTTTGTAGGCTCATCTTGGTCAGAATGAAATTTTTCATCAGCAATACGTTTTTCAATAGCTGCAAGAGATTCTTCAGTGAAATAGAAGAAGCTGTCAGGTCCTGGTGGTACCAGCATTGCCCGCGCCATCTTTTCATTCTGCAAATTTCAAATGCTTTTAGGCTCTTGTGTAAGAAGATCCTAGGAGGACACGTAGGAAAAAGAAAGAAGAAACAGAAGGTCACACCACCAACAAAATCCCCAAATATCAGCTTTTGGCATAGTCAGAATCTGCTTCTTTTCTCTTATAAAGCCCTGTATCAAGAAATATTTCAATTAACAGTCAGACATTTAATAGGAAATTAGCTACTCATGGCAAAGAGATAGAAGTTAAGAAGTAAAGAAAGAAATAATGAAAGAAAATAAGAGTTCAAATTTTCTTACAGTTTGTCAACTCAGGTTAATACGTCACAGCAAAAAAAAAAAAGAAAAAACACTCTAACTTTCCCTAGCCTAACATTAAGTTACATTATTGTGAAAAAGTAAAAAATGTTTCAGCACAGCTAATTATTGCAGTCAATGGTCACAACCTCTACCATACAGATCTATACATTTTTGGCACACCACCTTAAAAAATCTTGCATTGATATTACAAAAGTAAAAAGAAAAAACATGCTATTTTTATTACTCTCAATTTCTTATGGCAACACTGCTCCATCTGGTGGCTTATACTATGACTGCCAAACTAATGTTTACATTATACTATTAGGTACTGCACAAACACATTGTATATACAAAGCCATATTCACAGGCAGAAAGCAACTAGCCTGAAGTTTAGTCTTTCCCTTTCAGGCTTTCTGATTCATATCTACCTGATTTTCAATTGTAACTTTGATGGTGTTATCTCTGTAATTAAGGAAGTTATGATGGATGAAGTGTTTTAGATTTATACAAAAAGCACAGCACAAGTCTTTGCCACACACCACAAAAAGAGGGAGGGCTCTTTACACTGACTACTAAAGAGGAGAGAAATTTCCTAATAAATAATTATAGAAATCAGACATTTTTCATGTCACCTGCTAAGCACTTTAAGAAAACACAGACAGTTTTTTTCTCTGGAAAAGAAAGCCTGAGAATGTCAAGTCTTTCCTTATTTATTTAAAAATGCCTAATCTCATCTGTTCCATCTTAAAGCGATTCACCATTTTCAAATGCAAGATTTGATTGTTGTTTAGCTTTTTTGGGACAAATCATTCTCAAATCCTTAGCACCAGTGAACCTGAAGATCCAACCAGTCGTACTTGGACTGAGAACCAGCTGTGTCTCAAAAGGTACTTTTCCTTCAGAAGCTGAATGACACATGTGGCTCTAAATACCCAGAAAACCTTCACCAGCAAAAAGGGAGAGAGATCTGTCTTCCAAGGAAGAACACCCGGATCTCTTTCCTTCAGCTTCAATTTTATTTAAGAGCTAAGTAAAATACACAAATATTACTTGGTACCTTTAGGTCATTTATTTAGCTTATAACTGTGGGTTTGGGTTTTTTTATAAAATGGAGGGGTAGATATTATATGCTTCTTCATTTGTGAGCTGAAAATTCAGAAAAATAATTTCCTTAGTGCAAGCAGCTGAGTCTATATATATATATATTTTTTTTTTTTTAAGTCAAGGAAAGTTCTTATTTGTAGGGGCTTTGTCCTACACCAAGGTAGTAGCAGTATTAAGTAGTATGTTTTCCTAAAAAAAAGTCTGTAACATATGTAACATATAGGAATGACTTTTTATATACCAGTACTACATGTATTGTAACAGATTCTGAGGACAGTACCTGTAATAAAATCTGTATTTCGTGAATGATGCAAAAAGTTAATGCCATTATAAGTAGTCCACACCCACTCAGTTATTATCTAAAATGGTATGATGGTTGCACAAAGTCTTTTAGAGTCTGAAGAGACAAAAAAGCAAGATCTACAGCTATCAGACCAACTTCTATCTTATACCCAAATAAAACAGGAGCTGTATATATTGTGCTGCCCTGTCACGGGAATGTTGCTCTTTAAAGGCTAAATAAAATACAAGCTTTTCAGCACAGCTACACACCACTGACCAGTCCACCCTGCCCATAAACAAGTAGGACTACACTTGGCAGTCTAAGAAACACTTAGGCAACTTTGTGTTTCAATTATTATCTTCAGAAACAAGCATGTGAACAACAAAAACTAACCAAACAAAACCAAACAAACAAAAAAAAGGGAGATACTGAATGAGAATGCAAGTATATACCATAACATTCAGCTAGTCTTTTTAGAAGATGGTCTCATTACTTAATAAAGACTCAACAAAACTTTAAAAATAGTTTTCTAATCAACGTTAGGCATATAGACTCGGAAAGTGACGAATGTGATGCCCACAGAAACTGCCTGTTATCAAACATGTACTGGAAAATGTCACTGTTATGTCTGTCTATGCATTTTGTCTAAACTTACTCTTTAAAGGTCTATAATGCATAAAACTAAAAGTTTATGACTGTTCATTTTACCAAATACCACTACAGCCTTATGGCAGTTTCTCTGAGTCATTGCAGTTGTGATCAGAATGCAAACCAATCTTCCCGCTTGCTTGTTCATATTCTGCTGGTTTATTCAGCAAGGCTTAAGTGGAACCCGTAGGGCTGAGATGAACTCCAGCATTTCTCTCTAGAGACACACAGCCAATGTCTGCAGCACAATTCTCAGTGTTAACACAAAACAAAAAAAAGTTATTTTCCACTACATGACAATATCTTCTATGAATGCCCTATTCTAGCAGCCTAATCGCAGCCCATGCTTGGAGAAAAACCCACACCTATTAAATACTTCTTGAGTTTCAGTTCAGTGGCTGTTTCCTTTTCATGACTGTTTCAAAGTACTGCAAATACATAAATGTTGTAACACTGTGGAAGAAAGGGATGCTGCTTATACTGTTATCTCATGAAAATCACTTGACCCAAGAAAGAACTTGAATTAAAAAAAGAAATAAATAAAGCAGGATGGATCGGTTTAATTACTGAAATGTTTATCTTTCCTGCAATTTTGACAGCATTTGTATTACAAACTAAGATAACAATCAAACTAGAAAACCATATTTAATGTGAATCCTGAAGAAACTGTCACCTTTCCATCCAAAAAATCCCACGAAGGTCCTTTTGAAAGCCCAACATTAAAAAACCATCATCAGTAAAAACAAAACCCAGCACAGAAATCCCCATTTTCTCAGCTTACTGTTAATAAATAGGCTTCTAATCTTTCATGGCTACGTTGTGCATGTAAACCTGATTGGAGACTCTGTCCATCAAGGACAGAAAATTCAAATTAGAAATGAAAGATTACAGAAAACTGCTACAAACCACAGACTCTGTAGTAGCATGGTACTAGGAGGAAACTCCTGGGGCAGAAATGAGCCAGTTAACAACCTGATACTAATGGTAACAAATATTCTCTTACGAAGTATGGTTGAATGAGCAAGAATAATTTTTAACTGATCTTTTGAAAAATATTCTTAAAACGTATACAAAGAAAAGCATCAGGGTCCTTTATATTAAGTTAGGGGTTTTAAGCTTGAGTCCACCCGGCTATGAAAAAAAGCATGAATTTATAGTTTTTATTGTTTCCATATATATATATCTCAATAAGTAAAAAATATATATTTGTTTCTATATTATTTTTAATATTTGCAAAAATAATGGTCAAGCTTAAAACCAAACCAGTCAGCAACAAACCCTCAGTACTTACAAAATGTGTTTCCCTAACGTAGTATTTTTATCTTAACATTTTTCAAAGGTAGAAATAACACATCTGCTCTTCCTACTACATATTCTACAACATAATGATGAATGTTTTACAGTATTGTTTCCAATGTTCTCTCTGCTATTGTACATTTCATAGTGTTACTTGAGTAACTTGAATAAAGCTTTCAGTGTACTAAAGAAGTCATACAACTGAAATTACTACGCCTCAAAAAACATCTAAGCCTCACATGTATGAAATTTCATTAAAAATAAGACAGTCAGGTAAAGATGTTCACTGAATTTCATTTAGGCAAGTGATCAAATCTGACAAGTCATAATCAAATTTACAGATTTTTTTTTTTTGCTAGGCTCTTTTTTGTGCATTTCTGTATATAAAAAAAATAAGGTGTTTTTTCCATGGATATTTAATTCTACTATATAAATTAAGACTTACTTTATTAACTAATATATTGCCGTTGAGCAGTGATGCAGCCTTCATTTTCTACAGAAAATAAGACAGGTCTATTACTGCTATGTTAATTTCACAATTCTGTGACTGTTTGCAAAACAAGCAAGAGGCTATAAGACAAATCCAGAAAATTCTCTCTAGAAAGCATCTGCTCCTAAACATCAATAAGAACTAAAAGGTTTCTGAATTATTTATTGCTTTGAGACTGAATAGATTAGACCTAAGCTATATTTCACCCCTGATACTTCTCAACAAAAGATAGTGCTAAGTGGGACAGCTCATTTTTAAAGAAAATATTTTACCATGTCATTCTTTTGTCTGTAAGCAATTTCATTCTCTATAGCTTGTCCATGAAAATAATTTTAAAACCCAAAATAAATGCATATGGAAGACAAAATGCATTTCTGTTCAGTTTAATGGATTCTACTCCTTATATGAAAATTGCCTTACATGACCTGTATTACTTCCAAAGGTATTCTAAACTAGATATTTTCAATTCAATAGCCTCTGATTTCAATTTGTGAACTTACAGCAATACACAGAAGACATACAAAACTAATGCAGGAATGAAAAATGCTTAAAATATAGAGGATGCTACAGCTGATCTTAAAAAAGAAGAATTCTCTAATACAAGCCCATTTTTAGAACCTGCAACCACTTAGAGACAGATCAGTTTGCCTTTCCTTTATGTCAGAAAATGCATTAATTGGGTGTAGATCTAGGAAATTCAGTCCTCACAAACAAGCAATTCAATCCCCATGTATCAAGCAGCCACCTTGGAACAGAGCCAATACACAGCAAATAAAAAACTGTAAGAGATTTTACTATTGGCAAGGCACGGAAGAACTGTGAAAAACACAATAGATTGCCACAAAAGTGATAGGCACACATGGTGATATTTCTGTTATTTGCATGACTACTTGGACATTTTTCCAGACCAGAGGAACACTGCTCAAAACATCAACACCCTTCTTCTAGTTAGGTCCAAGTAAGTCATGTAGCCAACTCTCTGCATAATAAGCCTAATTTAAAGCTTTCTCAGCCTGTTAACTCCTCTTACAATCTAAAGACAAGTTTATATCAGATTTGCTCCTACACTAAGGCTGTTATTCACTTCAATAGCCTATCAGTGCTTCTTATTTTCATGTATTTATAGTAAAAATCCTTCTCTCAGAATTTTCATCTGGTGACATAAGTTCAGTGAACATTTTCTGTGAGTCACATAAATTATATCAGTCACTGAAACTTATCTTTACATTTTTTGTTCTTATGTTATATTGTTGGGCAGATTTGTAGTTGTAAATCCTAGTGTTCAGTCTTGCAAGATTTCATTATCAATGTGTAGGGTTTTTTCCTCCTCATTTCTCCAGATTACTTCTTCAATTTTCTGTTGTTATTTATGTGTCATTTAACAAATTTATGATAAAATAAGACTTTACATAGTTTCCATCACAAAGCCCTGATAATGTGTGTTTGGTGCCTTTGCTCCAAAACACTTTTTATTGACCTTTGCTCCAAAACACTTTTTTTATGACGCCAAAGATGATAATATCAAGTTAATTACATTATGACCTTCATATTTATAAATTTGGATAATCTTTCTGTATAAATTCATAGCAAATACAACCATAAAAACTTTTAAATATTACTTCTATCTATGGACTGAAATGAGTGTGTATCTAAGTCCTTGTTTTGATTCTTAAAAGATGTGGCAGCAGCTCTCTGGCCACAGAGAGAAACACAACTTTCCCAGGCATCACCTGAGAAAGACTGTGAGAAGATCAGAGAAAAGAATGAAAAACAATTCTCACCTTCACTTGCTGCACCTGTTATTGTGAACATGTGGAATGTGTTATGGAGATTTGTTTACCAAAGGGTGGTTTCCTAATTAGCAAATGGTGATGGTGTTTTAATTAAAGGACCAATCAAGTACACGTGTATTGTAACTGTCTATAAAAGCAATGGGTTTCTTAATAAAGATAGATTGAGCAGCCTTCTGTGAATCATGGAGTCAAGGCTAATTTATCACCTGGCTGGGGCTCCGCCTTGCGACGACAAAAAGATAAACATAAAAACCAAATATTTCAGTGGATACTACACAGTAACATAATGTAGCTGCTTAGAGATTAAGCTATGGAACAATACTCTCTACACATATTTTAAAATAATCATGGTACTTCTGCAGAGTTTATTTTCCTTGCATTCCTTAGCTGAAAGAGAGCATGAAGGAAGGGCAGCTACTAGAAAGGATAAGTTTCTTTTCTTCACACGGAGTCTTTATTACCCAATAATTGTCTTAGCTATTTGAACTCCTTAGGATGTAACAGCCAGATTCCCAAAACTGTAGTTCTGGAAACAGGGAAAGAAATTGAGAGCCGCTTTTATTCTTTTATGGCTAGGTGTTAGAATTTTCCCAGGGAATCCAGTGCTGAACCATTAAAATATATCCCCTGAAAGTTCATTTACTCCCCAGAGAGACTGCCTCAGCAGCAAATCAGAAGTGTTGCACAACTTGCTTAGGCCTCATAAGTTTGTATTAATGAATTATTAATACAGTACTAAATAAATTAAATGCAATTATATTGCAAAGTACATAAACACTGTGCACAGTAAAGAAACTACATGCACCCACATACATGGGATTTTTCATTACTCTGACTCTTACAAGTGTCATCTGTCACTTAATCAGAATGCCCCATTTATCAGAATGCTCCAAGTAAATCACTCAAAGTTTGTACATGATACCACCTCCAAGTGATTAATTCCAACTTATGCAGGTGAACCCCTTGTTATAAATTTTTACACTAGACTGTGAAATGGTTGAGTTTTGTTATCATTCTGATAACTTCACTGTAAAATTTATTTAAAATTAAAATTATCTTGGATGCCTTACCTCTATCAGATTAAAGTTAATGCATTGAGATCCCTATGGCTGTACCAACACTGTGGTTACAGAAATAACTTTCATTAATTCAGTATTACTCTGATTTATGACCAATTTCATGAAAGTTAGAAGAAAATATTCTGTTTGATTTTTCCACACAAGGAATGTGTATGTCATGTCTGAAGTAGAAATGAATAGTTTGTATCAACTGCAGCTAGAGGGGAAAAAAAAGTAAAATTCTAATAAAAGTTTAGGGGTTGAATTCATAATATCTAACGTAAAATAAGATTGCAGATATCAGAGGAAAATATAGCTTGGTAGGCACCTTTTCAAGGCAGATAGTTCCAAACCCAGCTCAAAAGGAGGTGAAGGTTACCTTATATAATCTACAGTAAGTACAAGTATGTTCAAGGGATGTGTTTGAGGCTGCTACCCCATATTCTTGCAGTGGGTCTTCCAACCTGTTCCTCATGGAGGAGCCCAGGCTTCTTTTACCAGCTGTCTATCAGCCTCCAGCACCAGCTGCAGCCTCCAACCTTCTGGCTCGTGTTCTTGTAGGTGGAGCTCTGCAATAATTGCTGTAGGTTATTGCTTGCCTGTTATCAAAATTTCATTCTCCTTTTTGTGTTCTCCTTCGGTACTGGGCCATCACTAACACAAGGCACCAGTGTTCTGTTGTTTACATAAATGATGCAAAACCAGTACAGCTCCCAGAAAAATTTCCCCCCGAACAACAAAAGTGAATTAGGAACTTAAATTGAATGAGCTTTTTAAGCTTTCCCAATTCAAAGTTTAATAACCTGAAGATTTTTTTTTAATATTAGAAAAATCCTCTTGAATATTAATAAACTAAAAAGATACAAATTAGTAACATACTACAGAACAGAAACCTATGTTTGACTAGATTTGAAACAGTAAAAAATGTTCTTGAACCCTTAAAATGCACACGGTCTGGTTTTTGGCTACCAGAAAGCTCCAAACATTATAATTTAGAGCACAGCAGAAAAGAACATACCTACTAATAAAAGAAAATAATTTTTTTCATTGACTGAAAACTGCTAAAATTCTGAAGCAATCTTTAAGTTTATTTGCTGTTATGGGTAACATTGGTATTATGACCTAATAAGCATGATGGAATTTTATTAAATGTTTCTAAAAACTATTTTAAAACAGTCATTTCATTGCACTTTGATTTTTCATGAAGAAAATGAAGATCTCTGTTAAATGGTCAGAGAGCATAACTGAACAGACATATAATTTGGAAGACTTTTAAAGGCCAATGTGCTTTCTTAGTGCTTTGTCATGAGCTTTTTAGCCTGCAAACACCACTTATGTCTTCTCCCTCAAATTTTTGAATAGGTTTTTTTTTTCCTTTTGGCAAATAAGAAAACACAGGAAAAAAGAATGTGGAGGAGGGGGATAGGGGGGCAGGAGGAGGAAGAAAGCAACTCTCCCACCAAAGTAAGCATACAGAATGTGAAAACTGGCTGCAGAGTGTAAAAGACATAAAGCAAGGAGTACAGCCAGACCTCTTTCCATTCCTCTTTCTGGCCAGACAGGCTCCCTATATCTCATTTAATGGCCTCATTAGCGTAATCTGAGTCTACTTTCTGTGCTGGTCTAATTTCCTAGAAAGACTCGGCTACTGTTCTGCAAATGGATACAGGCTGGGATGATGGGAAAAACCTGGCTCAGTTTATAGCAATGTGGGGGCAAAATTCCCACATCCATTCTAGGGCTTCCTGCAAACACACAGAAAGTGGAAAATGGCATCAGCATGCATCAATACAGAGATGTATGGTAGGATGTTCTTGAAAAGGTCCACCTGTCAGGTTCAAAAAAGATTTTGCTCCTTCCAGTATGTTACTGAATTTTTGTATGTATCAGAAAAAAAACTGTTTACTAATGACATCCATTAAAAAAGCCACAGAAGCAGAATAAGCCTGTAAAATTGAAATGAGAGTGCAATACCAATTATTCCGTTCAGTTCAACAGCCTGAAATACAATGCTGTGTTGGTACAAGAGAATTTCAGGCTGTCAGCCTCATTGGCAAAGTTCACTATCTGCTTCCCGATGAACATGAGAGCATGAGAAGGAAAGCAAGAATATGCTAGAACACTTGACACCATGATGGCATTTAAAACTGCATTTGTTCATTTTTTAATTGGTTTGTTTTTAGTTTTAGTGGAGATTCAATTACTTACAACGTAAAGCTTTTTTTTTTTTTACAGATTACCACGTGCTCTGGGATGACTCTACTTGAGCAGGGAGGTTGGACCAGATGACCCACTGTGGTCCCTTCCAACCTGACCTATTCTGTGATTCTGTGATTGGGTACAATATAAACAGTGGCATTAGCATCACTCCAAAATATCTCATTCCTGTGGACAGAACTTTTAAATGGAAGTCCATTGTCAAGACTTTTGTCACAGAATGAAGTTCCTCTTACATGTCTGCTTTGGTCCTTACCTCCTGTGACTTATATTCCATAGTATATTACTAGTTTGTACCTACTTAGTTGTCATCTACATATTCTGTCATAACCAGTTCAATTTATATGGCACACTAATATTAAAAATTCACATTATTAAAAATTCACTTAATATTAAAATTCCACTTACTGTGCATTTCCATGAGTTTACAAAAAACACTGTTTTTTATAAATATGAAAACTAATGTAAGAGCATGTCTTCTCTTTGACACATTAGCTATAGAATAGCCACAGGAATACCTATCAAGCAAAGGTGCCAGGAGGGTATAGACAAATCAAAGTGTTTTGGAGATCCAAAGAAACGCCTCTAGCTGAAGCAGAAAATATACACACAAAATACATACATGTTAACAGCAATGTAGGGACTTGCAGAACATGATAAAATTACAAATAGCACAGCACTTAGAGTGAACATAACAGAATTAGGGGAAGCATTAATAGCCTTTTTCCTCATGCCAAGTTCATCCCAAAAAAACCCCTAACAAACCAGGCACCCTCATCATCATAATTTTAAGCCAAACGTTAACCAAACTAAATCCACCACCATGCCAGTGGCTGAAATAAAGAGCTAGAGAGCATTTCCTTTGGTTTTTCTCCATGTTCTAACAATCAGAACTAGTTTAATACAGAATTGCTTCCTATGACAAGTGAAAGACAAGTGGTAAAGAGATTGTGAAAGAAACTCAGAAAATAGGTTACTTGAATTTAAAGTGTTAGAAAGGGTCAGGGTAAAACTAGTTTGATAAGCACAGGCCTCTTTCACAAACAAATAAGCCCTGGATTTACTACACTGTCTGTACTGCTCAGTTGTGTTCAGGGGTGTAATTATTTTTAAAAGGAAATTTTTTCTTACGAGCACTGAGTCTTCCCTATAAACAATGGTCATTCTCTTAGTCTTTATCAGTCATTTTCAGACATTCATGTGATCATAAGCCAGAACAAAGGAACTTCAAGGCAAATTTGGCAGTAGTTTTCTCTGAAAAAAAAGAGAAACTACTTTTGAATCCCAAAGTCTTAACATTTTCTGAAGTATTTGTCCTCCTTTATTCCCTTTTATTCTTGGCTTTATATTGTGAGACATTTGAATGTCTGCATTCAAATGTATCTGACATTACATCCAGTTGGCAAGAATACAACCAGAGACTTTCTCATACAAAACCCTCACCACTGGAGACTAAGGGACAGCTGGAAATACATTTTTCATTTACTTTCCATATTTACTTGCTTTTGAAAATAACTCCTGTTCTAGATTGTGTAAACAAAAATTATGGACAAGAAAAATGAACTGGATTAAATTAAGCTATTCTAAAACAAAACCCCCAAGTTATTGCTACTCTGCCTGCAGAGGAAATAATGAACAAATAAACAGATATGACAGTATCCTCTAAAAGAAAACAAAACCTGCTGAATGAAAAAGGGAAGACAATTCTGAAATATTAAACTAATTTCATAACTGTTTTTTTCACCACTGAACATGTTTTACTTTTTCCCCCACTGAACATGTTCTACCCTCTGCAGTTAAATTTAGTTTCAAAATCAAGACTGCACTGGCTGATACCAACTGCCAGCTGAAAAATGAGTAAGAGGCAGCAGTAAAACACTATATCACATTGGATTATTAAAAAATACTGAAATATCGACAATTATTAATGAAGTATTGCCATTAATAGTACTAGAATCTAGCCAGGGAAATACATTTTACAACCAATTCACCTGATTGAAAATCCATTTTAAAGGATTTCACTGCTTGTACGATGAGAAGTAATGTTCAGCAATTAAGTATAAAAGATTCTTGAAGATCAGAAAGAAAATGATAGACATCTATGACCTTTTTCATTATAATCTTTAGACAAAGATAAATCTAATGTTCTAGTTCAATTTCCTCTTCTGGTCATTGACAACACATAAAGAATTGAAAAACATTTATTTTTCACCTCAGTTTAGAATGCCAGATAGTCGTATTTTCCCAAAGCATGCTTAAAAATTCAGTGGTTAAGAATAAGGAGACAAAGTTGGTAGTTTTATTGACCTAGGTTTTGTAAATTGTGAAATATTCAAACTGCTTGCAATCATTTTATTAGCAGCATGACTAGATAGAAAAAAAAAATCTGTCAAGTTCATGCTGCCTTATCAAGGTGTGCCACTTGGTAAAAGAGAAAGAACTGCATAGAAATGTGTCTGCCAGTAATACTTATTCTGAAGTCACCGAACCATCTACTGGCTTGGAATCACCTGCTTTGAACTCAGTGATTCATAACCCTTCTGAACAAACCCACTTGGACCCTTGGTATGGTTCAACACATCAGGCTGGACACGGCTTTGAGCAACCTGATGGGGTGAAAGATGTCCCTGTGTGCCCCTGATTACAGGCCTGTCCCTGTCTCCAGTACAGAGAGTGAAATACCCTTCTGACCAGCAAAGGCCCCACCTCCCACACATGAAAGCACTTGCTGAGAGTCCCACTTTTATTACTACTGCAAGATCAGCACAGGAAACATCCAAAGATGGCCTGATAGCTACCAGTGTTTGTTCATCATAAAATATAGAGCCATTAGGAATCCTTCCAGAAATGACACTTGATAATAATTTACTTTGCACAAAAAAGCACCAGATGAGTATGGGTGACTTCCAGGCAGATGTTTGAAAATATACCTACAGCAACAGTGACTAAAAGTAGTCATGAGCATATAGGGGAGAGGGTGAAAAAACTCCTCCCTCCCCCCACCCGCCCCAAAAACCCATAAAACCAACCAAAACAAACTCTAATCTTGTTTCTCGTTGTAGGCACACAACTTTTCTTAATACATGTGCCACAGTACACAGTCCCCTATAACAAGGGAATCTTCGCCTGAACTGCAGTGATTAATTAGATTGTGCTTGTGCAACATAAAACAGAATTGCAAGGCATTCACAGAAAACAGTCATTAAAAGAGTAGGATATAAAGTGCAGCAGTTGGTTTTAAAAAAGTAATTTTCTTTTTTTTTAACATAATATGCTGCCATTTTCCATTTCAGACAAAAGGAAAACAGCTGTTTCAGTCCAGACCACCAGAGCCACTGTACTTTGTCAGCACTGTGGAATGACATTCAGCTTCAAAACCTTCTGTGTTTCTTCCTTCCCAGTCATAGAGTAGGAATCAATAATTTAATCAAGTATTCATCAGGAGAGGGGAATATCCTATTAGTCAGTGCCTGCATTCCTTCCTCCTCACTTCTTTGCATCACTTAGATTTCCAGAAGTGTACATCATTCTTTCTAGCTTAAGCAAAACCAAAGCTCTGTGAGTTTAAGAAAAAAAGAGTATCTGCAAATTCATGTACAACTTTCTAAAACTAGAAGTGAATACATACCCATTATAAACATAATGCAACTTTTAGAAAAGAGCCAGAAAATTCACAATGTGAAAGAAACTGAGGAACAGCACTAAAACACCATTTTTGGAAAAACAGTTACTAGAGATTTCTTCAATTAAACACCCATCTCCATCTAAAAGATACCAGTGATGCATCACCGTCATGCAAAAACCATGAAAAAGGATTTTGTGGCTAGTTGATTTGCTGGTAAACACATCTACATCTCTTAAATTACTTGCAAAGTACTAAGCTACTGTCACTTGACACATTTGTCCAAAGACGGGAGGAACATTGTCCTCAATCTGACTGAGAACAGATTTTTAACAGAAAAACTTGAAGATCATCATCCTTATTTATTATTTTCTGCAACTTTTAATTTATTCTTTTTCATCATCCATTAAGTAGTATCTTCACTACAAAGGAGAGAACTCTGATTGAATTTAGTGAAAGGGCAAAGATATAACAAGATAAGAAAATGAAATATGCCTCCAGTGACCTCCTCCAGTGATGGATAGAGAATGAAGGAAAGAAAGACAAAATAGGTGATCATGGCTATTAGGTGCTTGAGACACAAGGACTCTTTCATTCAATTTATCTAAACTAATTTTAAAAAAATCTTTATTAAGCCACAGAAACTTCTACATAATATTATCAAATATTATCTCTAAAACATCTTAAACCTCTTCTTGCCTATGACAGTCTTTGCTAACAAAAAGAAGTGGTAATTGATACATCACTTGAAGGACATAAAATAAGATTTAAATCCTTAAGATTGTAAAAGAAAATTGTAATAGAAATTCTCATTGGTTTTACTTCCTTATAAATTCTTTAAAAATCATGCAAGGCATCACTCTAATTTTGAAGCACATTTTCCCACCAAAACTGAGGGTCATATTATTAACGAAGTGAATAACTTGAGAGTAAGTCAAGACCTCTGTTTATAAAAAGACCTGTATAATCTTTTTAACAAGGGAAACCTGTAGTAACTCCTTAAAAATACATCACTTAACCTGCAAACAGAAAAATAAGCTTCCAAGAAATAGGATCTAAATCCAAATGTAAGTTAATATATTTTTCTTAACAGAAGTGGTACACAACACAGAACTCAAAATTATCTAACACAATAGTCCACTGTGTCATGTATTTACATGCCTGGAAATCTCTGGTGGAGGCTATGGAAGAAATCCAGGCTCTGTAGATCAAGGCTATTGTACCTAACAGGATTGCCTGCAGGGAGAGGTCAAGCAAGCTGCTCTCTTACATCCTCTAAGACAGACCAGGGGATCAACAGAAGTTCAACATAACTCAGTACCACCACTGTTCTACACAAAAGTTGGAGTTCAAGTCCCAAAGCAGAAATATTGTAACAGAAGATAAACTGTCTTTTGATGAGGATAGAAGAAAAAAAACCTACACCACGAAAATTGGTATGTCCTAGCCAGTAAGGGGCTCTATTCCTGGATGAGATCCCTCTGACTGCTGAATCTGAGGTCTCAATTGTCATAAAGACTTCTCAGATTTTGAAGGATTTATATGGAAAGCAGTCACCTTCACGTTACCCATAATATGAGGTGATTCCAAATATGAAGTTCTTTTGTCTCCACTGGTCTTTTTATAGACATGTTTGCCTAAGTAGTGCCCTCACACATTATTTTCCTCATTAAGTACCACCTCACTGTGCCAGTTGTTCAACCCCCCCCCTCCCCCCTTCCTCCTGCTTTGGTTGGCCTGTATGTAATCAAAGACAACCAATACTAGAAATACTCTGTCCAGTAATTCAGCTCTCAGATAATGACCCTCTCTTTCCCCCACCATCTAGGCAGGAAAAAACCTCAAAACCTTAAAACACCCTGTGCACCAGATCAATAAATCCAGAAAAACTTGTAGTGAATCAGAAGGTTTGGGGTTTTTTTCAACAGAATGCTGCAAAGCCTTTATAAAGAAATTGTAGATAAATGCATTCTAAATGCTTTCTTCTGTCTCTTATTGTACCAATTAATCTGGCTATACATCCTAAAAACACTGAAGGTATTGCATATTTTCAAATAATTGATTTATTTAATTTCCTTTGATGTTTTCTCTTCAATGTAAACCCTGCTGTAAGAGAAGGGTTCCCAAACAGAATCAGGGTGGAGATACAAAAGCTGAGCCAGCACACAAAAACACACCCCTTGTTGAACAACCATAATCTCAATGCTGAGCAAACGTGCAGCTCCCAGGCAGCAGGTCCCAGAGAAGCCACTGATGGATTAAGGGCAAAGAAGCACAGGTCTCTACTAGGTGGTACACCTTCAAAATAAACATCTCCTCACTGGCTGGCCAGCTGCTCAGAAGGCACATTTCTCATTATTATAAAGAACTTGCATGGTAGCTGAGCAAGCCAGATGGTTTAAAATTATATTCACATTAATTATTTGGGTACTAGGAAAAAAAAGTTCCTTCCTGGCTGCTGTCTGATCAAATATCAAACATTTCCTCTACACATGCAGCATGAGAACAGAACAACTGTGTCTCACCTGGAGGGAAATCAGTGCAGTGGGTGGAGGCAGCTGGGAGGGTACATCAGAAGGAAAGGGTGGCTATAGCAAGGGAGGTGAGGTGTGAAACAGTCAAGAATTACTAAAGAAATTGTGGAAGGAAAAGAAATACAGCAAAGGCAGGAGGAAGGGAAAGACGCAGCCTTTATACAATCTGTAATAGCCTAACCCCTGGTATATAGGTTTATTATACACAGTAAAAATAGTTGGGCAAAATACTTCCCAGGGGTGTTGTAAATATTCTAAGACATATATTATACATTCAGGAAACCTGAAGATATAGCAATGAACACAGTCAGATTTCATATTTTCCACTTAAGGCACAAAAGAATCCCTTATCAATTATACTGTAGCAAGGTAAATCAGTATCTATAGAAGCATTGTAGAGTTACATGCACTTTAAAATTAAATCAAAGTGAGTGTCAAGATTGTGCCTGTATTAGGTTATTTTTCCTCTGTAGTATATCATCACTGATTATCTACTCATTTCCATACCAGGATAATGTGTTCAGTGAATCATAGCTGTCCAGACACAAAGCCAAACAGGGAGTCAAATGCAAAGGGGTTGCCTCTTTTGTTCCACAACTTGGTGGGGTCTTGGGAGCACCCAAGAGAGAAAAAAACTAGAGATGACCTGCCAGGTCCTGTTTTGAGTGCAGCATAAATGGCATCATCTCTCTGCATGCTGGCAAGCACCGGGGCACAGCACCAGTCCTGCACGCACACAGGGGACAGGTGCTAGATGACATTGCTCCAGCCCCTCTGCAGCAGCAGGTAACACCGCAAGGGTGCAGAGGAACACTTTAGGTCTCTTGGCCACTCAGGCCCCACTGAGACATGGCAACTTCAAACAAGAATTTTAAGTCCAAACATACAGGATAACACTGGATAATGATTCTGCAAATGCATCCTCTGAGAAAGCTGTAGTTTCAAGCTAAAGAAACCCCAGCCTAGATCCATACATCACTGGTTTCATCAACACAATAAAAACCCAAGAATAAATTAAAACTTTAGATACAGAAGGGATTCCAATTTAATATAAGTCACAAATACATCACAAAAGGGCACAAAAGAGGCTTGCTGGAGCATTGCTGCTGAATTTCCTTACTTAACTTGTTGAATTGAATTTCATGGTGAGATTTTCAAAGAGAGCCCAGTCCTCACAGAAAACATGACAGAACTTCTATGGTAATAACTGTATTAAGTCTATCTTTTCACATATGAAAATATATTCAAATTTCTGTTGGGGGGAAGGGACTTTGTTTAGTACGCAACAACTGCATCCAAGATCATTTAATTTTTCTTTTAAACTTCTGCTTTGATACTAAACTTCTAGAATGGATTTCTTCCACAACTTTAAGAAAACTATTTATACTGAACTTATTACATCACAGGGGAAAATGCAACCTGTACTTAAAAACTTGAGAAAGAGTTAGTTTGCAGTCTAGACATCAACTAGTTAACGGTGACAGAAACCTTTACAAGAGGAACAAGACAATTAATGGAAAATCTTCCCTGGTAGCAGACAGTGTGCTTTGAACACAATTGCTTCAGCCAGTGCAATCACTCATTACTGAGGATGACTCAACCCTCTCTATGGAGCATGACATCTGTGATTATTATTGATAAATACATCCTTGTCCTGGGCTGAGTTTACAATTTATTTAAACAGAAAAGGAAAACATTTTTGAAGATTAAATTATACCAGTTCTGTCTCCATGTGTTCTGGATTATATGCACTTGTGCAGTCCCAAAGGACTTGCTGCAGAAGGCACCCAACTTAGTGCTCCTATAAAATAATTAAATGAGGACATATATTCTTGAAGGATTAGATCCAGGTACAGTATTTTTCTTTGGACTGGAATAAGATGGAATATCTTCTACATGCTATCACCGCTTATTAGTAGTGAATATGTATTAACAATAAATTAAATTTACTTATATGAAGAAAAACAGTGTTTTTCAACATTACCTCAAAACTTCATCTTTGCCTCAAATAAGAGAAACAAGTTTTACAATAAAATATTGAAGGCAAAATATGTCAATATTAATATTGCACTGCTAGTAATAAAACCTTAGGCTAACAAAATCTGTTTAAAAGCCGAGAAAATTGTTCATGTCTCATACTATTTAACTGCACTTAGTATTTCTTTTAATGTATTCAGTTTTCAAATCAACAACCTGTTTTACCCACTTCCATTTCTCTCTGTTGAATTTCATCTGCAAACACTGAATAATGTTTTAAATATGGAAAGGGCAATGTTTGCTTCTGTGTCTCTCAGGAATAATATAAAATTATCAATGCCTAAGATTTACATAGAAATTGTATTTTCATCAATTCTGCACTTGTATAAACTTTAGCTAAATACACCTTTAGAGGGCCAGTTAAAAGCCACAGTATTTTAAAATATAGCTAAGAAAGAAGAAAAAGTCAAGAGCCTACATGAAACTATCCTCTTGAATCCACAACACAGAGAAAGGGCAGGAATGGAGTGGGGGTGAAGCTGTGGGTGACATCAAAGCCCTTGGACTGGCTAACGGCCAACACGGCCCTTGGCAAATCTTGCAGCATCTTGTATCAGATACCTCTGACCATCCCGAACCTCCGTGTGCGATGCACACACAGAGCTCTGCCTCCCCACCCTGACACACCCTCTCCACCAGGAGCAGCCGAGCAGCCGTCGTGGCTGTCACAGTGAGACCAGAGCCAGCACACAGGATGGATCCCTCCTGTTTGCCTACAACAGCTGTGTTTGGCAGACAACGACAACAACGCAGCAACTGATCCGATTCTAATAAAAGTAAATCTTCGGTCCACTTAAAAGCTGAAAAACGTTTAGACACACATAAAACTGACATGAAAATGGCAGTGTCAGAACTGCCTTCCATTCCATACGAAAATTCACACCTTAAACAGTGTTGTGGTGCTTTGCATCAAATCATAAACATGTCATTCAGCAACGCTAATTTTGGGGGGGTTGATGGGTGGTTTTGTTTTGGTTTGGAGTTTTCGTTGATTTCATTTTTTGGGGTTTTTTTTGTTGTTTGTATGGGGTTTTTTTGTTATTATTAACTCATATGCACATATTTGCTCAAGCTCAACAGTTTCAACTGCGAAAAATAACATTAAATCTACCCTTCCACAACTTAATTTTTCTATTTGCCTCCCACCCAGACTAGAATTTTTTTTATTATAATCCACAAACTATGAGATATTTTGGTGAAAAAAGAAATATTAGATACATTGGAGTCCTCAAATTCAACAGCAAAATCTGATTTTACAAAAGGAGGGGGAAAGGCTACTGAAATTAATTGTTGCAACTAAAAGCTTCCTTTTCATAAATCACCTTACACTTTTGTGTAAGGATTGTTCCCATCATTTGTTTTCCTATCAAGACTTTTTTTTTTTCTTTTTTTGAGCCTGAAGCAGTGCCACTTATGGGAAGCACGAAATGCACTTTTATAAATGACTTTTCTTTGTATAAAAGTCATGATAACCCAATTTGGTTGAACAAAATAAGTTTGCTGCACCTGAACTATAAGCTGGAATGCCAGAAGTTTAGAGTTAAGGAAACAGGCACAAAAGAAGGATTAATGCATTGGTGTTAATTCTCTACAAGAATACTCAGCAGATAAGGCTGCCCCAGAGGAGATTCTGCTGTTCTTCCTGGCTTTCCTGTTGCTCTCTCCTCTGTGCTTCTTCCATCTTTTCACAGATGTGGTCACCACTGCTTAGCAACCAAGGGGACATGATGACAGAGGAAAATCCTCCATCTAGAGCTCACCCTGCTCCACCTACAAAGTAGCAAACTCCCTTTCACAGCAAATTAGGAAGAATATGTTTTCTTTGTTACAGCAGAGATACCAAGTGGGACCTCACATGTAGCTTTATGTGAGACGAATTTTCTTTGCTTGGTGGGTGCACAGGAGAGAACTTAACAAGCTGGAGGAGAACCTGAAACTTGTCGGCAAAAACCTCCCCAGATGCTTATGGCAGGTAAATAAACACATAAATAAAAATAAGGAAAAAGGAAAAAAAGAGAGAAAGCTTCGATACCGCGGGGATGAGAACGAGAAAAGCGAAGACAAGAGACGCAACCGAATACCCTACCTACTTCTACTCAAGTGCTCCAGCCGACCTCCAGGGANGGAGCCCGCGGGCACCGCCCGCAGCGCAGGGAGCGCGCAGGGAGCGCGCCGCCGGCAAGCTGCTGCAGGAGGGATGCTGCTGCCGGCCAGACAGAAACGCGAAGGCTGGACAGCGCCTTTCCTCCGGGAGGCCATCCCGCCGCCGCCCGCCCCGATCTCCAGCCCCAGGGGGAGTCAGAGCGGGGTCCTACCGCCGCCGGGGACAGGCAGAGGCGGCAGCTCCGGGGCGCNTTTGGGGTTTTTTTTGTTGTTTGTATGGGGTTTTTTTGTTATTATTAACTCATATGCACATATTTGCTCAAGCTCAACAGGTTCAACTGCGAAAAATAACATTAAATCTACCCTTCCACAACTTAATTTTTCTATTTGCCTCCCACCCAGACTAGAATTTTTTTTATTATAATCCACAAACTATGAGATATTTTGGTGAAAAAAGAAATATTAGATACATTGGAGTCCTCAAATTCAACAGCAAAATCTGATTTTACAAAAGGAGGGGGAAAGGCTACTGAAATTAATTGTTGCAACTAAAAGCTTCCTTTTCGTAAATCACCTTACACTTTTGTGTAAGGATTGTTCCCATCATTTGTTTTCCTATCAAGACTTTTTTTTTTTCTTTTTTTGAGCCTGAAGCAGTGCCACTTATGGGAAGCACGAAATGCACTTTTATAAATGACTTTTCTTTGTATAAAAGTCATGATAACCCAATTTGGTTGAACAAAATAAGTTTGCTGCACCTGAACTATAAGCTGGAATGCCAGAAGTTTAGAGTTAAGGAAACAGGCACATAAGAAGGATTAATGCATTGGTGTTAATTCTCTACAAGAATACTCAGCAGATAAGGCTGCCCCAGAGGAGATTCTGCTGTTCTTCCTGGCTTTCCTGTTGCTCTCTCCTCTGTGCTTCTTCCATCTTTTCACAGATGTGGTCACCACTGCTTAGCAACCAAGGGGACATGATGACAGAGGAAAATCCTCCATCTAGAGCTCACCCTGCTCCACCTACAAAGTAGCAAACTCCCTTTCACAGCAAATTAGGAAGAATATGTTTTCTTTGTTACAGCAGAGATACCAAGTGGGACCTCACATGTAGCTTTATGTGAGACGAATTTTCTTTGCTTGGTGGGTGCACAGGAGAGAACTTAACAAGCTGGAGGAGAACCTGAAACTTGTCGGCAAAAACCTCCCCAGATGCTTATGGCAGGTAAATAAACACATAAATAAAAATAAGGAAAAAGGAAAAAAAGAGAGAAAGCTTCGATACCGCGGGGATGAGAACGAGAAAAGCGAAGACAAGAGACGCAACCGAATACCCTACCTACTTCTACTCAAGTGCTCCAGCCGACCTCCAGGGAGAGCCCAGGCAGCTTAGACCCAAGTCCGGGCAAGACCCCGCCAACCCGCCGGCGGAACGGCCCCACTCACCTCTCCCATGCCACAGGTAGCTGCTGCCCGGGCGCCNCCGGGGCGCGTCGACAGAGGAAAATCTGTCGGGAGCCGGGGCGGGGGTAGGGCCGGGCAGATGGAGAGCGAGGGGCGGCCACGTCCCCCGTTCCTGTCCGCAGCGCCTCCCGTCCGCTCCCTCTCCTGGCGCCCCTTCCCGCGGCGCGCGTGGGTCGGTTCCAGTAAGCGCAAAGCCACACTTCCCTCTGCTATTCATTCACGCCCAGTGCTAAACGGGTTTCCGAGCGGAAGTCGTGGTGTCCTTGGCTGTAATTCAAGGTAGTAACATAATACAATTTGCCTTATGAGCTTTTACAAGCATTTATGTGTGGTTTTTTCTACTGATGACTAACTCTAATACCTTCTGAATCTCTCTTGGAAGCCTGCAATGAAAAACAAGCTAGTTTGCAGCTCAGTATGAGAAGAGGTGTTTTATGTGATACATTACTCAATGAAACGCCTCAGAGGAGTTACATTCTTGTTTAAAGAATATGTCCCCCTTGCTTCTGGGTGTGGACAACAGACAATAACAGACAAATAAATTCTATGCAGATTTTAGGGGGAAATTGGCACCTGAAGAGCACTACGCATGAGAGCCATAGAACATCCTTTTCACAATGTGTATTTAAACCCCGTACAGATCACTAGCTGCAACTAAAGCCACAGCTAAGCCTAAGTTAAAATGCTTAGTCCCCCAGGTAAAATGCCAGCCTACCACCAGTGCTTTCCAGCACTTTTCACAATCAGTGCTTCCTATTCCTGAAGGCCTCCTGCTGTGGCCTGGGCACATTCTCTGCATCGACTCCCTTGTTCCAATGTTCATAAAGCTTTGCTACATCTTGAGGGCTGTACAAATAGGTCACAGCTGTAGGTTTTGTCTGCGGTTATATGGTAAAACCATTACAGTTACTGGAAATACCTTGAATTCCCCACTGCTTACAGAGCAGGGAAGGGCAACACAAGATAGTTTTGACAACAAAGCATGAAAATTCCATATATACCATATCTGTCAAAACAGAATGCCAATTCTGTAATACTAATTGTTCTTCCAATCTTTAGAAATAAATCTTCACCTCCGTTAGAACAATAAATTATCAAAACTCACAAGCATATTTGAAAATGTTCTTATGTGATCTGATTTCTGTGCTCATGTTTTCTCACCCAAAATCTCACTTTTCCTGATGCTGCACTAGCATATCATGACAGGGAGGAGGAGATGCTAAGAAAGCATTCTCCTCTTCACTTCTTTTGTTTTAGCAGAGGCAGCAGGTCACAAGTTTTTATAGCACACTTAAGCCATTTCCCCGTTACCTGATTTGGTAGCATCACCCAGCCACATGGAACCTGCCTGAAACAGTATCCATATTATTCCCGACTGGCTGCAAGAAACCAGCTCCTTGACTACATCCGTTTAAATTAAAACAAAAAAGGCACTCATTCCCTGCAGTATTGTTATTGTAACACTATTTGATAACATATATCCTAAGAAGCTGAAACTTAGTACAGGAGACACCTGATTTTGGCGACTACAAATGAAATCCTTTAGATTTCTGCATGCACTTAAAATTAATATTAAACTGAAAGAGATAACATGGAGAGGAAAAATTTATTTTTTCCTCATCTCTCAAAACTCAACCCAAATTAAGGGAATTTTCCCCTTTTTCAATGCTATTTTATTTCCAATTTTTTTCTTTTCTTCATCATTTCCACATTTTAGTGATGATGCACAATGACTTTCTGAATGCCCTGTCTGTGTTGAAATCTGTAATATTTCCATATATATTACTGGAATAGTCATGTCTGTCTTAGGGACAGACAGTCCCCCTTTGATATTCCATAAAATGAATATTATGTAGTCAGCAAATAATGACAGTGCTTTTAAAATTAATATGCATTATACAACCAATAGATTTTCTTACAACACAGAATGCTAAATTGATACTAAATATGTAATTTGTTTTATTAAATTGAAATAGGTCCTTCAAAAGCACCCCTACACAGCAGTCTTGTTTTTCATCTGTTTATATAAAAACACCTCTTGCAATTCATTACTTGGCTGCACTTACTCAATGCTAGAGTTGCACAGACAATAAGTACACTACAGCTACTTTAGGTATTCGGTCTCTGGTTTCACAAAGTTTAAGTGATGCACAATACTATAATAATAACACAAAAAATGATACCACCATTATTACTAGGACTATAATTGTAATTGTAATCTAATAACTGAAAAGTGATGGGGTTTATCAGGTGGTACAACCAGTTTCCAAGGGAGAAGAGTGAATTGCAATATTTGATAGCACCACTTAGTGTTCAAAGTGGATATGGCTTTGTAATCAGTACATTTCTTAACAGCTGCACTGCCACCTGAAGAAAAACAGTGATTATTTATAATCTTATTAATCTTATACATGAGAGAAGTAAAGCATGGATACAAACATGCTGAATATAAAGACATTGTAAGAAAAATGTTTAATACTTATCTTGATATAAATAGCCCACATGGAAGTATTTACAGGATGGAAATCACTGCAGTTTGTTACCAGCATCTTTTCTCCAAAAGCTAAGACACAATTTTTGGCATGTTTCGTCCTTTGGTTCCTTTTGTACTTTGCTACTTTCAATAGATCATCCTGAAGAACAGAACAGACTTACACTCTGCCCACACTTCCCACTGAAGAATATTATACCACGTAATCTGCTAACTTTTTATTCATGAACGTGATCAGCAAAAGGAGATGGCCAATAATTGGTTTCAGAAAGTCTTGGCTTGGCATTCAGCCATGTTCAAGTCACAATGCTGGTATTAATGTCATGGTCTCCTCGCAAGGATTGGATACCTGGGAAATTAAAATCATCCTATTTTCTTCTCCAGCAATCCTTTTTTCTGTCAGTAATGAAATATTGCTGTCTCAGGACTGCTTCACTGATGTCTCTGCAGTGCGCCAAGATCAGCAATTTCCTCAACAGTCCAAAAAAAAATTTCACTGGAATTTTTTAACATGTATTTATTTTAATCTTCCCTTCCTCTTAATTGGTAGTTTTACATTTTTCTATAAAAATTGTACCATTAGACTTCACTACTGACATTGTCCAGTTAAGTGTTTCTTTCTGGCATTATATTGTCTATCTTCACCTGACTTTCTTTTACCGTATATCCTGTATTTTAAGATAAGCCATTTGCAAGATGTTTCTTGATCAAATGAGTCAATATAATAAACAATATATGTCCCAAAATACACAGTATGTAAATAATTAGCCATAAAGCCAAAATCACAGTGTTCTGAAGTGCTGTTTCAGCAAACTGCTTATTAATTGCAGAAAGTAATGTGTTGCTCTGTGTGATTCCTCTGCTCTTCCATAGTCTATCTACCACGGGCTTGAACTAAAGAAATAGTGCATTATTATCAGTGACTTCTTAAGATCCTTTAAGATCTGCCAATGAATTAAAATGTGGCTATGAAATTATCTAACTATAAAAAACAAGAAATAGAAAAAATAAGCAGCAGTTGAAATTTCCAATTACAAATTTTCCTGTAGTAGACCCATTCCAAAGCAACGTATCTGAAAGGTCTCACTGGGCTGCAGTGTAGTGGCTCAGAGGATGCACAGAAAACACTGTTTCAAGACAATGGTTTGAATTAAAAGAATTAATGTACTACTTTCACTCTTTCACCTGCCCACCAACAATGTCTACAACTTCCTGCTCAATACTTGCATATTTGTTTACTTATCTTGTTTTAACAGAATTTCCATCCACAAATGCATCTTGTTTACAGGAGGCTGAATTGAACTTCTTGACTTCTTGTTGACTATAAGAAGTTTTAAAGAAAATGAGTATTTTTAGAACATCTTTTGTATTGCTTGGTGTTTGTTTTCAATATGAGTGACTAAGTCAACACTGTAGAGAGATCAAATTAAGCATTTAGTGCAAAACATCACTGGATAGCTTGCTTGTAGCATTTGATTATTGATTTTACTTTTGAAGCACATTCTTTTGCCATTTCACTATAAAACAAGATGAGGCAAAGTGGATGAAAAACAGTATTTTGCAGAAAAATGTACTTTGTTTAAACCTTGGCTAAGCAATTCATTTGCACACTAATATCTAAACAAATCTGCTTAATTTTGAATACTAAAAGAAATATTAATACAGTATTTCAGTATCATAACTGATTAGTTTGTCCTGCATGAGAGCATCAAATCTCATCTGGATGTGACATGGATTTTGCATGTATCTTTCCAGTCACATTATCCTGATATGTCCAGAAGAAAAATCTTCTGCATTGCTGTGTATGCCTGTGACGTTCGCTACATTTGAGAGGATGGAATATTAAAGAGCAGAAAAATGCGGATAGATGAAAAATATTATTAGCATTTTAATTGCCATTTTATAAGCACTTTTACAGTAGAAGGAAAACAAACAAATATGTATTTAATAATAGATAAGTTTTACTAGGAAATTAAGAAAATATTTCTACTCATAAAATGGGTTTGTAGAAATCTCCATTTCACAGACACATCAATGTAAGCATTTATCTCATTTTCCAACATGAAAACACACACAGTAATGCAGATGAAGTTGGATATACTTTACATGTATGAAATGCATATATGTACTCTGACTTAAAACCTAAACAAGTGCCAATAAATTAACATTGAAAATTAATGTGGGCAGAGATTAGGTGCTTTTCAAAATTTATTTAAATCAAGTCTTACACTAGCCATTCACATTTACTGTCTTTTTCCCTATGTTGACTAATTTTTGTCTCCATAAGTTTTAATTGTACTTGCACAATTTATACTTGAAATCAAAAGAGAAATTTAATTGTTATTGAAATCAAAAGGAAAACTTCCATAAAGAGAAAGATTTTCAGAGGGCCATACTATGAAGAAACAAAATGATTACTTCAAAGAAAGTCTCTATTTCCTAAATTAAGCATTTTGTTACCTGTCTACCTGCTGCAGTTATTGTGCTCACTGCGCTGTTTTGCAAAATAAACCAAGTCTACTAAGCCCCCTAAAACATCCTGGAATCACCAGGACTGTGTGCTCACAGTCTCCATAAGAGGGCACCCTCACCTCACAGCGGGACATATTTTAAGAAAGGCCTGTCTAAAAGCTTTAGGAGGGAAGAAAACCCTCTGGAGACTAGAGTGAGAGAAAAAGTTACAAAATCCCCCATCCTTGGCAGTGTTCAAGGCCAGGTCGGATGGGGCTCTGACCTGGCCTAGTGAGAGGTGTTCCTGCCACGGCAGGGGGGATTGGAACGATATGACCTTAAAGGTCCCTTCCAATGCAAACCACTCTACAATTCTATGACTCTGTGATT
Organism: Ploceus nigricollis; assembly: GCA_013399945.1. Classification (NCBI taxonomy): domain Eukaryota; kingdom Metazoa; phylum Chordata; class Aves; order Passeriformes; family Ploceidae; genus Ploceus; species Ploceus nigricollis. Next base: position 1,262,283 of record VXBC01004838.1, on the reverse strand, counting down.
CTATGGAAAGTATTTACCAGCATTTTCTATACGTAACACTGAAGGTAAGACAAGATGTACCATTTCTTTGTAGCAAACCAGTAAACACATTGCCAAGTCCACTGTGGATCAGAGAATGGGTAAGGCGGGAAGGGACCACTGGAGGTCATCTAGTTCAACCTGCCTGCTCAAGCAGGGTGCCCCAGAGCACACTACTACGATCGTGTCCAGACAGCTTTTGAATATCTCTAGAGAAGGAGACTGCACAATCTCTCTGGGCAACCTGTTCCAGTGCTCAGTCACCCTCACAATGAATTTCTTCCTTGTGTTCACGTGGAACTTCCTGTGCATCAGTTTCTGCCCACTGCCTCTTGTCTTACTGATGGGAAGTGCCAAGCAAGGCTTGGATCCATCCTCCTGACAGCCTCCCTTCAGACATTTACCGACATTGATGAGGCTCCCCTCAGTCTTGTTCAGGCTGAACAGGCCCAGCTCCCTCAGCCTTTCTTTGAGTGAGGTGCCCCTGACTCCTGCTCACCTTTGTAGCCCTTTGCTGGACCCACTCCAGAACCTCCATGTCCCTCTGGTCCTGAGGAGCCCAGAACTGGACACAGCACTTCAGCTGTGCCTCACCAGGGCAGAGTAGAGGGGCAGGATCAGCCCTCTTGAACTGCTGGCAATGCTCTTCCTAATGCACCCCGGGACACCACTGACCTCTTGGCCACAAGGGCCCTGCTGGCTCATGGACAGTTTGTTGTCCTTCTCCAGCAGGTCAGCCCCCAGCCCGTGCTGTTGTGTGGAGTTATTCCTCCCCAGGTGCAGGGCCCTGCATTTGCTTTTGTTGAGTTTCAAAAGGTTCCACTATTTTTTCTGGTTTTGCTAATCTGTTTTTAGAGAGATCTACATAGATACTGCATTTGCTCTGTTTCTTTCCTTAAAATGAAGTCTGATCTCTAGCCATTGCCTTGTCCATTTCCCTGTATATTTAGATTTATTTACAGATGTAGTTGCACTAAGAAGTACATGATTATTCCTAATTTATGTACTGTAGCTAACTTTTGAGAAGAGACTTCTGCCATTTGTATGAAATACCAAGGGGAACCTCTCTTAATCACTCCCTGGTTCACTTCTGTTGAATAGCAGTAGTTCAAATAAAAACATCACTGATTTAAGAAGAAAATGAAAAAATTGACAGTCATTTCCATGCCTTAAGTCACAGACATAATTAACAGAAAACTTTAAATATGTGAATAGAATAGTAAATGTATCAAAAAAAATTTTTACATAGGAGTGAAGTTCAATGACTTGATCTTGAACTGTTCATCAATTTTTAATCATAACTTTTAGTGTCAGAGATTGGTTTGTATTGTTTCCAGAAGATGCAGGTTGTCTCTGATGAATTTCAGGAATAAAATCACTAATTTTTAATGGAAAATTATTTTCATCCAAGCTAATACCCTATTAAGGATTATTAATTCCAAATGCTGCCATTTGCTGCCAGAAAATGTGTTAAATGAAAGGAAATTCATGTCCTGATGTGTTAAGCTGGGTAACAGTTTCTTTAGATGCTTGTTTTACCTTTTCTCACTTTTTTTTAGCAGAGTACTGTTAATTACTTTTCTCTTTCACAATATTTATTTAGCCTGATTTCTTTTTCACATTCTGCTTTCACCAGACCAAGATGCATACAGTTATATAAATGGCCCAGATCAAATAGAAGTGAATATTAGAACTATTTACAAACATATCTGGTAGAGAAAAATGGTATTTATTTACTAATAATATTTACTATACTAATATAGTATATTAATACTATAATATTATTATATTATATAATATATTTGCAATAATAATATAGTTAGTTATATAATAATATAATATATATATTTACTATAGTAATATAGTATATTAATACTATAATA
>VXBC01004838.1:1246135-1259453 GCA_013399945.1 Ploceus nigricollis | reverse complement strand
ATACTATAATAATATTTACTATACTAATATTTATAATTCTAAGACCATCACCTTTTCTAGACTCCTTGATAAGTTTCCCTCTTGCTATAGGAATAAAAAAAAACTACCTGTGGCTCTTCTTTCAGCATCAAAAATAAGTATGTTTTAGGGTACCCTGGGTATTTTAGGAGTATTTAAAATATGAAAATATATCTACGACGAATAAGAGCAGCAGTAATTGACACCTGAGACTCAAAAATTTGTAATAGGTGACACTCTGTGTTTTGTTTCCTTCTGTGTATTTTGTTTCCATCATCATCCTTGTTACATTTTTGTTAAAAAATATGACTATTAACACCTGGTAGACAACTACATGTGTAGTACAGTATTTACATTAAAAGGACAAAAATACTAGTAGCCTAAGAAACTTAGAACTCTTATTACTATAAATATGAAACAAATTATTTGTTACATGGCGTCGGATTTTTTTCCCTTTTCCTCAAGAAGAATGTGCAAAACACTTAGGTTACCCATGAGGCCAAAAAACAGCAATTGATAATGTACTTAATCTACTTCCTGTCCTTTTATGAAGTATATTTACTTCATGTACTTCCACAGAGCTCTTCTTTGTCTTGCAAGGCATTGCACTGATTTTCCTGAAGATGGAAAACTCCAATTTACAGCAAAGCAAGGATATCTCCAAGATAAGGGGGAACCTTGGGCAGACAGCTAGTTCAGTCTCAATACTTATCATTCAAACCTGAGATCAAAGACAGAAATGGTGACCATGCCTTGTGTGCCCACTGGAAGCTGACCTGCCCTGAAAAAGCAGTGGCATTGATGCCTTGTGAAGGCTGACCTAGAACAGAGACTAGATGAAGTTAAAGAATAAAGTAGGTGTTTATTAGGAGGTCTCAACAGATCCACCTTGGGCAGCACAAGAGCCCAGCCAGGGCTACACCCTAGGTGAACCCAAAATGGTTACCAAATGGACGACCAGTCACGGGGTCTCACACTTTTATAAGTTCTGGTCCATTAGCATATTGGAGCTAATTGTCCAATTACAGCTCCAGCCCATGAAGTCCCATCCTTCTTATTTTTCTCTCTTCAGTCCACCGTTGTTTATGCTCTTGGGCCTGAGACTTGCATCAGTTGTCCGTGGGTCCCCAGCTAGAGAAGGAATTGTTTTGTCTATCTATTCTGTGAAGAGAGCTTACCATCCCCTTATATGAAGCCCGAATCCACACACTAAAACAGCACAGAATCTGAAAAATACAAAAGTTAAAACCTGAGGCATCAGCACTACATCTCCGTGCAGCAGCAGGCTGCAGCGATTATCCCATCTATCTTTAATGTTACCTTGAGTGCTTCCACGTGTGCATTACAGCTGACAGGAGTACAACCAGGGCCATAAAGACACTGTCAGTAATCATAAAAAGACGGATTTGACCTACTTACCCAAAGATGAGTAGCATCTTATTTTCAAGCAGCAGAGGTGGATTACACACCTTACCTATACAAACATGAAAGATAAAAATAACAGGAATTTGACAGGTGAGCTGAAAGGACTGCTATAAAATTTGAATTTGGAGGAATGTGAGAGAATGAAGACAGGGAAGACATAGCTCCCATCTTGGTTTATGCCTTTCCTCTCTCCAGCACTGAACATTCAAAATTCTCACTTAGTTTCACTCAGTTCAGGCAGTAGGACAGGAAGCCATATGGCAGGGGATTGGCTAAATAGTGCCTGTGAGGCTTTACTAATAGCATCTACCAAACGTGAACTTCATCTTCTTTTAAGTGGCTGTCAGCTATACCATATTCCATATTGACATGACCTTTTATTCTTATCACACCACTAGATAGCTCACATCGATGGTACAACCATTCTGGTTACAGTAAGGTTAAAGTACAGCTGAGATATTTTTGTTTGTTTTTTGCACTAATTATTCCAGCCCAGCCAATATTATCAGGCCAGAGTACTAACCTTCATATAACAGATCTAAACTTTCATCTGTACAGCATCTCCCCTTACTTTTAGGAGTGCTCAGCAACTGCAAAGCCTGACAAGAACATTCATTTACTATTAAACTGGTCTCACACTTTCAGAGAGAAGCATACAAATAGATGGAAAGCAGACTCATAGGTCATGAGACAAGGAGTGTTCCCACATTAAAGAAAACAGGAGCAACCAAGTCTGTTTTATAAATGGATTACACTTTTAAAAGCTTGCGTGTAGGAGAGTTGTGAGCTGTTTTGAGTTCTCCGCTAGTAACTGCAAGATGAAAGTCTTGGGGAAACTTAATAAGACACTATTTCCTAGCAGTTTCTCTCCAGCAGGAATCTTCTTTCTAGCAAAGGTTGCCTAGGCTAGCTTTTGTTTCAGAGGCTGAAGCCAAACAAAAATAAATGGAGCATTTGTGTTATGAGGATAGTTAGATCCTCAAAGGGGATTGCTCTGCTGCTGGTGAGCCTGAGTATTCAGATTAATATCAAAGGATTATGATTGCTGAAATACAGTTAGCTGAAAACAGATCCTTTTTCTATTTTTTCTCTTTTCTTGTGCAGAAAGATGCATTCAAGCATTCTGAACAAAACAGCACTTTGATCTCTTCTGTGGACTTCTGTCACACACAAATCAGAGAGTTCCTGGTACTAGAAGATAAATTTCTGACCAGTGAAATTGCATTATTTTCACAGATAAAATTATACACATTTATAAGAACCTTGAAAAGTATCATTTACTCATCATGCTTTCAATACAGCATGAGTAGTTGACTGCATCATGAAAGAATGAACAAGTTGCAGTACTTAGGCAGAAGGAAAACTCTGTGGAGCAAGTTTGAGGGGACAAACCAGAAGGAAGACTGGAAGGAAAATTAAAGAATAATACACATTTTTTTTGGTAGGAAACAGAAGATATGAGGAGAAAAAAAAAATAAAAGTAATTGGGAGCCTTTTAGAGAACACAGTTCAAGATTACTATAAAATAGATCTGGTCAGACTTTTCAAATTTCATTCTGCTGGGAAGGTTTTCACTCTGAATCAAAAACAAAACCCAGAAATTGTGAAGCTCCCCATGAGTATGAAATTAAGTCTGTCTCGTTTCATTTCATTTCATTTCATTTCATTTCATTTCATCTTTGTAACTCCTTCTACTGATTTAATTTCTAGCACTGATGAAAATCTACTAGCAGAGTTTCTGATCCTAGGAAACAACCAGAAAAATCCACTATTGATCTCTTAGTACAGCTGTGATCCCTAAACTGCAGAACATTGCATCGACAACTACAACCACATCATGAGCAAGAGTGCTTAGACAGCTGTTGTGAAGAAGGCAACCTAGAAATGAAGAACAGATAAAGACAAGGCTAAGGATGCAAGAATCTTCACAGAGATCATGGCAGCAGGAATCCTTCAAGAACTAGAAGTTCTCATTCAGATTTCTATGCTGGACACGTTATTGAGTTTTTATAGTAACTTTAAGTAGTGCTACATGCAGAATCTACTGAGCAGAAAGAAGGCAATTTTACCCATGAATTTGCCAAATAAGACCTGGAACAAAGGAAAAGCATGCAATCTCCACAGAAAGTAGTACAACTCTCAGTGGCTTTGAAAAATACAATATAATCATCATTATTTTTTTTTACAATGGCTTCAGAAGATAGGATTAAACAGTTTCAGATGAGCCATATTATTTAGAATCACATTTTGATTATGTGATTTACCCTCCCAGCTATTTAGGCTGCGTAACATCCACTGTCTGTATAACCAAAATGGACCAGCTGATGATGGATACTTTTATACTGAGTGAAATTGACTGTGCAGCTGTTTAAACACTGAAGGCACTCAAGCGACTGTTTAAGTGATTATTGCTAGAGGTACTGCATTCTGAATCAAACTAACTAGGAAAGAAATACCTTTCACATGATTTTCATGAAAAAATACACTGAGACAGAGTTACTGGGTGAGTACCACTAAAAATATGGTTTGTAAAACAATTATTTAAAATTATACTATTTAAGTCTGTTTTGAATAACATTTCCCAAGGGTTTACAGGTCTCTGTTGTGAATTTTTCATAATGTCTATATTGGAAACATAAAGAACATGATCTACCTGGAAAGAAAAAAATGATATTAAACAACAATAACAACAACAACAAACCTACTATATTTAGTCCTATATTCAATAAATTACCTTCTTCTAAACTTCTAAATAATCAAGGTGCTTTGACAACTTGATTGTGTAATTTGCAGGAACTATTTTGAAACAAAACCAGTCTTCACTGAAAAGCATTCATGTTAATTGATAATTCTCATTTTAAAAAAATCAAAATTAAAACCTCTGTTTAATTTTCTAATTAAAAACAGCCTGTGTATTAAGTTTAGCAATACTATTAAGAGCACATGTCCCTAAAAAAACCTCAGAACAAATGTTGATTTTATTACCTTCATATTCCTCACAGGAACATAATGATACAGAATTCATTCCCTTACACTTCTATGTCAATGATGACCCTCCATTAATCACTCCATTTTACAAGTGTTCGTGCATATGGGTAAACTGCACAATGCTGTTTATCTGGGAAAATTATAGATTAAAGAATTATGAAACAACATTTTACGAAAGATATATTCTCTTGATTTGTTTTACTGTCATGAAATGGCTGACTACACAGAAATACATGCACAGTTTACCAAGTTGCCTACCTATTTTAGAAAATGTAACTATTATTCTTTATGATTATTGCAAAAACAAATAACTTTGCTTTTAATCTGAAGGGGTTATCTAGGGCTTAGATAAAATCAGCGTCTGAAGCAGATCTGTAAATGTTTGGTATTTGCATAACAAACACTTTTTTTTTTCAGATTAAATAGTTTGGAGTATAAATAAAAATCTCAGACACAGGATCTACATAAAATCTAGTATTCTTGCCTGACAAATACATATTCTCATTTCTTATTTTTTGAAGACATGAATTCACTAAAATACAGTACAATTATAAGTAATAAATTTTAAAGACAATATTGACAATTTCAAGGTTGAAATTTAAAAACTTGAAAATTTGTCAAATTATCTATTTTTCTAATTTGAAATTATCAAATTGTTTCTTACTGTTGACATGGTCAACACACGGATGTGATGTGAGCTATACAAAGTATTTTGTACTCACTGTGTACTTGGTCATGTACTGTAACTTCAAATGGATAAAATGGCACCTAAGCAAGATTCAAATGTTAACATCTGCAAAAAAATTTGAATAAATTTATAAAATTTGCAGGGCCAATCTCACTATATTATGAGAAAATGATAAATTAATATTATGTCGTGTCTGGGTTTTGGCTGGGATAGACTTAATTTTTTCATAGTAGCTGGTCCAATGCTGTGCTTCCAATTTAATATGAAAACAATTTTGACAACACAACACACTGTTGTTTTGGTTGTTGCTAAGTGGTGTTTACCCATATTGAAGGACTTTTCAGACTCCCAAACTCTGTCAGTTAGAAGTTGCACAAGGAGCTGGGGGGAGCATGGCCAGGACAGCTGACCTGGACTGGCCAAAGGGATATTCCACAGCATGGGAGGGCACACTCAGTACAGAAACTGGGGGAGTTGGCCTGGAGGGGCTGATCACTGCTCAGGTGTGGGCTGGGCATCCATCAGCGGGTGGTGAGCAGCTGTGTCCTGTTTCTTTTGGGTTTTATTCCTCTCTCTCTCTCATTTTCATGACAATTAATATTAATAATTATCAATTCATATCAATTAAGTAATATTATTGTTGTTCTCATTGGTATTATTATAATTAATGTTATAATTTTTCCCATTAGTAAACTGTTCTTGTCTAACCCATGAGTTTTGCTTTTTTTCCCCAATTCTCCTCCCCACAAGGGGGGCAGGCACTGAGGGGAGTGAGTGGGCATCTGCATGGTACTTAGCTTCCACCTGGGTTTAAACTACAACATGCAATTTCTTTCTTGCTTTACAATCTTTGTCACAAAAATAATGTGTAATAGTCTTTATTGTACAGAATTGGTAGGTTGCTAGTCAGTCCCAATTCAGTCTCCAGGCGTTCACAATAAATGAGTTAATAACAAGTACATCACTGGCTTTGGCTTGAATTAACATTTCATAGTATGTTGAATTTATTGGTACACAAATTTGGTACCAAATTTGTTGAATTTGGTGACACAATAATAGTTGTGAGAATGACAGATATCACAGACAACACTAATTCAGTTCTTCTTGCATTTTATAAAAATTATAAAAATGACACTGTTTTGGAGAGAAAAAATTACCTGTTTAGAGATGTCAAACCTTTCAGCCTTGCAATCTGCTTTCCCACGAAGAGCCAAAGCAGACCAAAAAACTGCTTTAAAATGGGATAAAATAATAAACCAGAAGTCTTAACAGCCTTTCAGAAACACAAAAAATAGCTGCAATTTGGTACATAACATTAATGGTGCACTATTAACTCTCAGCTACAGAACAGACAGATGGCAGCATACGGCCATACATTTGTGAAATGGAGTAGAATTTCAACACTGACCTTCTGAACCAGGGGCTCACAAAAATTCTACACAAGATTTGGCTGTCTCACCAAAGCTTCAAGGGCTACTTATAGGGCAAAAAAAAAACAACCCAAAAAAAAAGTGTTCACTGTCTTTACTGGTACCTTTTATGGAAAAAAATACATGTAAACAGAAAAGAGATTGCAAGAATAAATGCTAAACTGACATAAACCAAAAATGCTGTTTCTAATACCCCAGCAACTAAGCACATAGATATATTTGTTGTTACATTTTTTAGTAGAATATCTCTCTGCATATGGTCTTATGAAAAACAGTTACAAATATAGACTAGCATATGGTTTTAGTTTGCATTGATACTTAAAGAGTTATTTTAAAGGGCTACATTAAAGGCTTATTTTAAGACTTTTGAGGGTTGCAAAACACACACAGCTTTCCCCTAACTTCAGCACATCACACATCCAAATTAGAAATTATATTAATGCTGGTGACCTTCCAAACAAGAAGGACATGTTAACCATGTTTAGGAACATCAGGCAAGAATGTCAATCTCCAGTAGAATTTTGGAAAGAATCACAAAAACTATTGATAACTGCTATGTGAGCAGAAACATGTTCATACTTAATGAACAAAAAACCCACCTTTCTTATCCAACATCAGAACCCACATTGTTTAGAAATTACTTGAATACACAAGCTTCACATGTAAAACAGATGAATAGTAAAAAATTAAAATGTCAAAATTTAGGTCACAGCCCCCATATATTTCCCCCAAGGAAATATATCACTTCATGAATCACCACTTAACTGAAAGATTGCTCCCTTCTGACCTGCCCAAGAAGTTTATGCTCATGTAATCAGACAGGAAGGATCTCTGGAGCAAGGGTTTCCCAGAAGAAGCTGTAAGATACAGGAAAAGTAAGGAGGGGAAAGAAATTCTCAAGCTTGCATTTCCTAAGCGTTGGATACATAGCTTCTTGCTAGCAAGACAACAGAAAAGATCCCTGTTCTCATCAGAATACGAAAATGTGAAAGGTTTTCAAAGACACCAAGAACAAAGAAGAAGGTCCACAAGTCAATCACCATATGTAAAGATGGAAATGTAGTGTTAGCACCACTGTTTTAAGGCTTATTTTTTAAGGATATCAAAAAAATTTATCCACTACTGGCTTTGCTTCCCTGCCCTCCTCACAGTGATTTTTTAAATAGAAAGACTAATCTTGGCCAGATTTGATAAAAGTAAATCTGTCAGCTATTAAGAATCTAAAAGTTCCAGGCAACTAAGTGCAGAGGGTCTAGATGTTATTAGTGCCCTCAGAGATGGAAAGACCAGAGCCTGAGTGCAGGAATCATTAGTCACCAGAGCATCCAGGTGGGACAGAACTGTAGGAAATACTTGAAGTTTGTATGTCATTCAAAGGGGAAAATAATACGGAAAGTCATAATTGTTAAGTTTTGTTATTTCCAGTATTAAAAAACCCCACTGGAAATGTCCTTGTGATGTTATACAGCTTCTTTTATATACTGAGCATGGTTTTACATGACAATAGGTATCTAAGTATTCACATAAAATAGGCATATGATAATTTTTAAGATAACTCAGATTTGTACAGATAGAGTGAAAGATGAAACAGCCTGAGATCCCTCTTCTGAAAGGAAACTTTACGAAAAGAAAGACAACTAGAAGTGCTATTTTCAGTTCCATCTTCCATTGGTTCTGGTTTCAGCCCAGTGACTTGGGTGTTACTTAAAGCACTTAAGTCATCACTTTAAATATATTCTGGTTTATTGGCCGTGGAAGGAAAGAGAAGAAAGACCATATGACCTGTTGCTACAGCTGTGTAACAATTAAAAGGAAGAAAATTGGATTTCAAATCCACAGACTACAGTGGTTTACAGCTACTGGGCTATTAATGAAATTGTCTCTGGGAATAAACCCATTCCATGAATGTCAGGATTAAATTACTTTTACTGTTTCAGGAATTTTCATTCTTAGACATTGTGCAACTGTTTCATGCTTGCATAAATTTGGAATGGATCCTGAGCTAATTAATAGTCATGGAGTCTTTTAAACTATCCAGTTGAATTTAATGCCTACTAAAGACCTTGCCAATCTGTTTGCCAGAATAGAGGCAAAACACAGGTAGCAATATCAGCAGCTGGATTTCTGTATCTCATTTATTGATGGGCTGGTTATATCTTTTAGTTCATTCTTCTATCTTATCATTTACATTATAGGAATCAAAAGATTAAGCAAAAGGTGAATCAAAGTACTTCATCAAGTTCATTACTATTAAAGTTCTTTACTATTCAAGTTCTGCTATTAAAGTTGCCCTTCTAGGGTCAAAATTTTTGAAGGTAACTGCTGTTGTCTGCTGCTTCCCTCCGACATGTAGCACAGCTAGTTTGCTTTTCAAAGCTTCTTCAGCTGAGCAGGGGGCTCTGAAAGCTCTTCACAAATAGCACGGTTGTGTTTTTCAGGCTGCCTTCTCCTACTGACAGAAGCATGCTCAGAAGAAATCAATCTTTGTGGCTAGCCCGGTTTCCAGATTGGATATGGGTGGTCAGTACTATTCAAATAAACCTCTCAAATCCCCGTGACTTCTCTTTCATCTTTTTCATAGACAGAAATTCTGAACACCACGATAGGCAATTCCGATACACAGTGACATGGGTTTATACAGCAGTAAGAATGCTGCTACACTTTTTCCAGTATTATCTTAAAAGAGCCATTTACCACATAGCAGCACATTATCCAAAACTGTTACACAGATTGATTTCCTCTATGTTTATTTCTATGTTAGAAGTAATTGTATCTTTGTGAATTCTTGCCTTTTAATATTGCCACAACCTTGGGGAGATAAGGCAGGCAAGGTAGAGTGGTAGGGAAGCCACCTGTATGTCCAGAATTGCAGAGGAGATGGCATGGCCATACACGGAGGTGAAATAATGTGACAGAACAGAAAGAAATCTAAAGCTAGTAGAGCATTAGTTGAATTAGTCACCAAAACTATTCACAATCTGTCCTATTTTGATTTGTGTAAATGAAGGACAGAAACATGCTCAGATTTTTTAAAGCAAAGCTTATAGATTCACTTCCCAAATACCCTTCTTCAAGCTAGTTGCACCAACACAGTGCATAAGGAGACACTGGATAGAACTTGTATTATTTAGCATACATTTGATAAAGTGTACAATATAAGAAAACTTTTCAACATTACTCAGCTGGCAGCTACATTATTTCTACCAATCAGATAAATGAATGCACGGGGTTACATTTGTAGTCCTTATTAATATAGGTAGATTTAGAATCCCCCTCTCTTAATCCTCCTTTAAAGTAATCCCCTTTTATGTGTTCATTTTAATTGTGCATCTTGCTGATGCCTATTTTTTGTTTAATATAGCATCAGAAAACCATCAAGTAACAGCACTGAAAGACTATTTCACAAGAGACTATTTTGTAACACAATACTGAAAAAGTACAAAAGCAAATTTTTTATGGTGTAACTATCATGTAATTCCTGCATGAAGATTGAAGCAGCTTCTATATGCTCTGTTATGTGAATAATCCTAATTTTCCTAGAAGGGCAATGCCATGGTTCAGAATGATAACACTGCAGTACCTTTGCTTAACTTCTATGGCCAACCATAAGAATGTTCAAGTAAAATATATTTAAAGTCATTGTGCTGATGTGTCAGAGTAGGAGGTAACATTACCTAAGAACTGTATCAAATCCATGAAGCTGGGTCTGCACCTAAGCCACTAGACTTTGAAATCTCAGAGGCTTTTTCCTTGAGTTTGATGGATGAGCATGGCTGCAGTGGCAGGATACACCAGCTGCCTGAGCAGCATTCCAAAGAGGGAGTTCACCTGGAGCAGAAACACATCTTGGAAGCACTGTGTCACCAAAATTAAAATGGTGCTTTCTGCCTGATTTTTTTCCCTGTGGCCATATTTTAAGAGGAGTAACATTTTTGGAGAGAAGCAACATTAGATATACAGAAAATAACTTATGTCCCACAGTTGTTTTGGGTACTTGAATATATCTTATTTTCTTCTTACTATTCCTACTTGGTGACATTTCATTATCTGCCTGGCCGTAGTGAAACCCTGCTGCCACGGTTTGAAATTGTCTTCACTGCAGACATCTTTCTTTATTGGCTCATGGCTAAAGCATTTTGTACTTGAATAATAGTAGGAGTCCTGCACCTATACTCATGAATGAAAGCACAATGGTATAATATCTCTGTCACCATTTCCTTCCTTTTTTGGTAGTAGAAATGATCATTAGAAAACTAAGGACAAAATAAATTACAACACTTATTACTGCCTGAAGGAAGTGGGGCAGAATGAAGATTGCTTTTCTTCCACTGCTGTTGGAAATTTTACATAATATCCTTTTAAAATCATAGAATCACTGAGAAAGCTCCATTCTTCTGGCTGTGTCAGCTTTTTCAGTGTTTCAGACTGAAAGCTATTTTTACAACTGTGAGTAAGTGAAGAGGTTGAGTGATGAAGATTGTAGATGAATCTGTAGACAGAATAAGAGATAAATATATATCTCTTAAGTCACATGTAGTAGTTGGCTATATTTTACTTTATATCCCCCCAAAGGGTTTCATATAGCTACACTGGACTATTTTTTTTTTTCTGTCTGCCTTCCTACAATAAGTTGACACAGTCTCCCCATGTTTTTGGCAACAATTCAAAACTGACCGAAAATTTTCAAGGTATATGACAAAATTTTGTGTATTTGAGTACTTTTGCAGTGAAGAAGATGATTTTATTTGAATAAGTGAAATTTAGAATGCTGTAAATACTTACAATTTGGTGGAGAAGAACCTTCTTTTTATATCCCAGCACACTTACTCCATCACTGTTTAATAGGAGAAATATTTTCCATAGGATATATCTTTTTAGCCTGCAAAGCATATTCAAGATTTTTTCTTGTTTCAAGTTTGGAAACAAACAATACTACGTAAGCCATCCTTATCTTTCAAAGTTCAATCTGTCATCCTGGATAACTATATCATTCTGATCATCATACTTTTTAAGAATCTGTTTAATATTAAAAGCAGTAATAGACAACTCATTAGAAAAATAACATAGTAAAAATTCAGTTTGAAAAATTATTGAGATACTCTCTTAATTTTCTATGCATTTATTTTTGTAATTATTATTCTCCTAGATTTATAGCTTGGCTGTTACAGAAATAGTGTAATTACTATTAGCATCCAATAAAACATTTTAAAGTACTTTCATAAAACTGAAAATCATCTGGTTTGCAATGGGAAATGAAGAATGAACCCCATGATTCAGAAGTTATTTAATATTCCCTTGTGTTATTTGGGCTATCAGCAGGAAATGCTTCCAAACTACTAAAGGCATTTCATAGTTCTTTTGAAAAAGTGCATACTTTCAGTTTTAAAGATTTAACATATTTGTGAACAGTGGTAATTTAAAATAACCTTTCTGTTTCAAATAATCCATATTAATTTCATATCTAGCATTGTATGTTTTTTAACCTTAAAGTAATGGCTGCTGATATAAGAGCTGTAGGACGTATGAAGAAATTAAGCTAATGTTTTTAGCTTCAGGCTTAGGCTGTGGTTCATAACTGCATTTCTCTAAGAAAGCAAAAAAAGAAGTACTTTTTGCTGCAATCACCATGTATTATCCATCCTGAATAAGAAACCCCATTTTAATTTAACTTTTTTGTGAGTACAGTCACCACATCCTCCCACAGGTACAAATAAAACAATAATTTTTCATATCAGGAATCAATGTACAGTTTTTACTAGTGTAACCCTACATGGTTATGATTAATGACCTGCCTGTGGCGTTTTCATAAGGGTTGGAACTTCAATGTATAAGTTAAAGTATTGGTTCCATTAAAGTCAATAATACAATTCCCAGTGACTTAAGATGTTTCAGAATTTCACCCACTGCCCTTTATTTCACAATGTTCTTGATTATTCATTTGGAGATTACATGAGAGATGAAAAATATCAGTTTTTATCTATTCATAATCTTTTAAATGAACTGTACACAGCTGTTGTTTCTTTAACGTACCTAAGTGCTCTTGCTAGGGACAAAGAAATCTGACTTTCAAGTATCTCTGTCCAAATCATGTGAAAGCAACCCACTGAGTTGATGCTTCTCTTGTAACGCTCTATAGATACACAGAAAAGTATATCCAAGTTTCAGTAGTTATGTATTCATATACTTGATAGTGTAGTGACATGAAGATTAGAAATTTAAATTTGTTTTAAGCCTGAAAATTCTTTAAACGCTCTTCTAGAAATCACATGAAGAAAATATTTTCAGTTCTTAAATAAATAATCATTCAGTCACTCTTCTGCATCTAGTAAATATGGATGTGTAAGTAAAAACAGATCTAACACTAGGTAAGGGGTAAGAGATACAGAGCAGACAAAAAAAGCTTTTTCATGTATTCTTTCCTTTGGCCCATTGTGTGATGTCAGTGTTGCAGAGCCAGAAGCAGGGCTGTACCAACAAAGCACCAGTATTCCCCTCTTGCATAGCAGCATGGTTCTATTGCTCACTCTCTACCATAACATGGGCACCAAATACACAAATTACGAAAAAAAAATAAAAAGAACCTCAACTTGATTCAATGTTACTACATGATATATATCCATTAAAGCACTTTATCTTCAGGTGTTTCTGGGCCATTGGATCCTCATATTTGCCTCCATTAACTGTACTGCATTTCAGAAGGTTCCACTTTATGTGGCACTGAGTCCTACTGACTAAAATGTCTAATTACAAAGAAGATTGCCCAAAAAAA